>OY759271.1:17934727-17992409 GCA_963662155.1 Lamellibrachia columna | reverse complement strand
GTTAAAGTGGGGGTCACCTGGCAAGGGGCCAAAGCACTAGCGTAGAACAGAGTGAGATGGAGAAACATGGTTGGCGCCTTATGCTCCTGAAGGAGCCAAGAGGATTAAGTAAAGTTAAGTACCAACATAATGAAAATGATCTGATATGTTTCTACAAGCGAATTTTGTAAACCGAGCTCGAAATCAGTTTGTCATCCTATTGAGCAGGCAGTAGGCCTACAGTCAACAATCCCGAAACATTTTGTAATACTGTCATTGCCAATGCTGGAATTGTGTTGCACACTGAGGAATGGTGTGGTCTGTAGCATGATTGCTGGAGTTGAGTTGCACACTGAGGAATGGTATGGTCTGTAGCTCGATTGCTCAAATTGAGTTGCACACTGAGGAATTGTGTGGTCTGTAGCACGATTGCTGGTGTTGAGTTGCTCACTAAGGAAGGATGTGGTCTGTAGCATGATTGCTGGTGTTGAGTTGGTCACCAAGGAAATGTGCGGTCTGTAGCATGATTGTTCGAGTTGAATTGCACACTAAGGAAGCATGTGGTCTGTAGCATGATTGCTGGAGTTGAGTTGCCCACTGAGGAAGGGTGTGGTCTGTAGCATTATTGCTGGAGTTGAGTTGCACACTAAGGAAGAGTGTGGTCTGTAACATGATTGCTGTAATTCAGTTGCACACTAAGGAAGGGTGTGGTCTGTAACATGATTGCTGTAGTTGAGTTGCATACTAAGGAAGAGTGTGATCTGTAACATAACCAGTGTGAAAGGGCGCTATCCTGCAGGTATGTCGACTTACCTCGTGCAGTTAAAAGAGGTTAACCGATACGCGACTAGTTGGGGGTTTCCTATAATGAAAATGCCCAAATTCTCTAAATTTTTCGATCGTAAAGTACATCAAAATGTCAAGTCAAATTAGATCAAATTTATTGTAACTCTTTGCAACAAGTACAATTAAACAAAGCAAAATAAAATGTTACAGAAACACACAAAGAGAAAATAAGAGTAGAACAAAATGTACAATGTCATACTGCCTCAGGTGTAGTATATTTACCGTCAAAAAAAAAACGGTAATTTGACAGAAAAGTAAATCAAAGGTGAAAGGCAACAAACGTTGCTGATGTACAACACTAATGGCACAGCGATTATACGGGCGTGTTTAATTACATCTATCTGTCTGGCTGTTGAAATAATAATGCACATTTTAATTGCAGTAAAGTTCATATGTCTTCACATATGTCGTAAAACTAGCATATTTTAATTCATCGCCCAATCGTGTATTTCGAAAATATAAAGGGTTAACAGACTACGATAGTAACACGTTGTGAATAAATATTAATTTTAACAAATCGAGATGTTATAAATACCAATAAATGCTGTTTTGCAATGTCCCGTTAAACAGTAGTTAACAAATGAGCATTACGTTGTACATTCCCCTTATGGATCTAAAGGCCCGAGCGATTAGTTGTCCGATTGAGTGGGCGATACAGTGTCGTCCAACAAATTGGACGCATCGTTTCTTGAAAGGCACAAGAAACGATGCTTCCAATTGGTTGGACGACACTGTGCCGCCCGATAAATCGGACAACTAATCGCTCGTGTGAACGGGCATAAAGGGTACATACCATTCCCATTGTCAATAACCGGTGGTCCACAACACGTTGTAATGCACAGTGGAGGAACACACTTTAATTATACCTTGGCCGTTCTTAGAAAAGGTCCTGTTTCCCCAGATATTTGACCAGATACATGGTAATGGAGACCCCCTCCCAAATACGCCACTGGGTTTGGCTGACTTTAGGGGTCAGTGCGCGGGCGAGTTTGGCCGACTTGAGGAATAATGGGTAAGCAGCAAAAGAAATTATATAAACTACGTTGCACAGACAATTGGCGCTATGAAAGGCAAACTGCAAGCTTACTGGACTTCTAAGAAATCTATAATTGAAAAGCTTAGTGTGTCACATCCTTCTACTTGAACCTTATTAAATTTAGATACAATTATACGTTTCAAACAAAAACGAACGTTCTGATGTTTCTAGACTCATTTTCAATGCAAGCATTATCCACAATTGTATGCAATTGAAATTGAGAGATTTCTTGACTACAATTTGGAGTGTACCAAATGAAATAAAGATGTGCAAAATCTGCACAGCAAATGCAAGTTGTGGCAGTGGTGAAGCGGTTAGTGGCGCCACTGGTGGTGGGTTTGACAGCAGCAACTACACGAGCGCCCTCAACCGTTAACGAGGCGCAACTTGAGCTCGACGAGAACCATCTCTCCTTTCACCTGGTGCCAGAAGGGTGGATCGGCATTTGGCGTGGAGTAGCCGCACTGGTAGTTAGTGCCTGCATACTGGTTCCAGACCCAATGCCAGAATCCGTTGAAACGTGCGCCGCAGTGGTACTTCTGATCGACGTCGCGGGTAGCGAAGGTCGTACCGAGGTACACGAATTTGAGAGAACCTTTCACTGTATAGCTGCCGACTGATGCAATCTTGTACTGCTGGCTCTCGTCCAGAATCCGGAAGTTGTCGACCTCGGAGTAGTGACGGGCACCGGACCGCATTCGGACCTACGGACGGAATACATTTAGGGATGAAAGCGACAGCAGCAGCAGCATACATTTACACTTACACTTACATTTACACTTACACTTACACTTACATTTAAACTTACACTTACACTTACACTTACACTTACACTTACACTTACATTTACACTTTCCGACTACATTTCGTCATTTGCCGCCAAACGTCATCTCGCATATTTACAACACCAAACACACCCCTCTACTTAGTGAAATATCAACATAAACATTAGATTATAGTTTCTCGCTAGATAGTAGCGCCAAATAGTCGGCTCTATCGGTTCGTAAGTTGTATGTATGTATGTATGTATGTATGTATGTATATATATATATATATATATATATATATATATATATATATATATATATATCCACACAGCTTACGAACATATCGAACTCTATCGGTTTGTAAGCTGTATGTATATATATATATATATATATATATATATATATATATATATATATATATATATATATATATATATATATATATATATATATATATATATATATATATATATATATATATATATATATTTGGCGCTATTGTCTAGCGAGAAACTCTATGAATTGCTGCGGAAATGATTCTCGCACGATTACTCAGCCAACTGAGTGTTATGCAGATTAATGTTATTTTTACACTTACGGATGCTTCGTTGTTCTACGTATTTATACACTGCCATATGGTGACAACTTGCAACAGTTGTAGCAAACAGTTATATAACTATAGTGAGGTAATTCTACATTAGAAGTGACTATGCTAATTCCGCGAATGTTAACAAATGTCCACGCCTTCGACCATATACATCGCCCAGAGCCGTGTGAGCATGTGCACATGTATGCATGTATGCACTGACCTGCAGTGAGAGAGCGTATTGCGAAGGGTGCGATACGATGCTGTGGATATTCTCCAGGCCAAGCCAGAATTCTCCCGTCGGATTGCCGAAGCCGGTTTTGTACTCGTGCCAGGTCCGGTTGAACCCCAGCCGGAATGGCGCCACGCGTCGCTGCACAATCATGGAGCAATCCAACGTGCAGAAAACGCAGAAAGGCGCCGCTGCTGGCTCCAGTAGCGCCACCGTATGATTAACGCCTGAAACATAGCGACAGTGGCGACAAACGTTGCTGATGTACAAAACTAATGGCACAGTGATTACATGGGCGAATTTAATTACAGCTATTTTTAATAATAATAATTATTATTATTATACACATGCGTTCTTTATGAAAATAAATATAGAAAATAACATCAGATTACTTTTATTCCTGCACTTACTACTCCAGCCTGGTGAGATTCACCGGCACGTAAATCTCACGTGCCACATCCTACGGATGTTTCGTATAATATTATAGTCTAAGAACCTAACCACGTTACAATGCAGAATCTTGGGATGTTGGGAGGAATGTGGCCTATCCCGTTTTTTATGGATATGTTTCAAATGACAAAATCGTGATCAAGTTGTGTTCATCTCACAACTATTAAATCGATTGACACATTTATAGTGGCCGAGACCAAGTAGACACCTATGCTATGTTTCTCCTAAGCTATTTTTGATGCTAGGCAGTATGGTTTATATATATATATATATATATATATATATATATATATATATATATATATAAATATATATATATATATATATATATATATATATATATATATATATATATATATATATATATATATATATATATATATATATATATATATAATTATATATATATATACTTTTCTCCTTCCTATATCAGTTTCTGTTTATGCGCATCGTCCTACATACACCAAATCGTCTCAGACATGAACTACCTCAGACACGAATAATTATGCACCTGTTTTCTTTATTTATTTGTCTTAAGTACATATATGTGAACACTGACGGAACCGGTCACAATTCCACCCATTAAATTTCTGTCGATACTAGATTTTCATCCAATAACTTAGAAATACATATATGACATATGATTGACAAAGTAACTTGTGAAGACACCCGAGGTTATTGGCTGATGATATCACACATTTTGTCCAATGTAATATATTTCTGGCACGAATGTCTTTGCGTAAATGACCGCTGTGGTCAGTTGAACTGGTCGGTGGTGCTTTGCGCTGCCCACCTCCAGAGGTCAGGTGTCTCAGCTGCACGACGGACGCTTTCGATGACAGTGGCACGAAAGTGACGAATTGGTTTCGTGTCGTCTTCGCGCACCCTACAACCAGGTCATAACTTGCTAGTGAGTGAGTGAGTGAGTGAGTGAGTGAGTGAGTGAGTGAGTGGGTGTGTGAGTGTGTGTGTGTGTGTGTGTGCGTGTGTGCGTGCGTGTGTGTGGGGGGGGGAGGTAACGGGAGAAATACATCACAGCAGGTAAGACCTGGCGGCGTTACGTGATTTGTATACTTGCAAAATTGCCACGTTTGGCCATCAGACGTTTTCCTGCAGGTGGTCGCCATGCTCACATGTATTGGTAGTGTTTCAGCACCAGTCAATGTTGATTGCACCACAACCAGCACCATTCACGATACATGTATTCCTTCCTAGAGAAGCAGCTCGTTGTGCGGAATGTGAGCTGGTTTCTCATTAACTATTTTACCGCACAACCCGTTAACGTGAAGCACAATGTATCAATTATTATTTTGTTATTAAAAAGCACAGTGCCCTAATTTGAATTAAATGAACAAGAACTTACCCTTCTCCTCGAATAAGGCGATATAATGTATTCTTAAAGTTAATAAAAAAAGGTAAAGGTATGTTCTTATATAGCGCAGTATCCAGTCCTTGTGACTGCTCAAATCGCTTAACACTTTACCCCCTGGCAGACCTGTTCATTCCAACGCCATCTCGACTTCTCTGGGAAGCATTTACTGCGCGAAGACAATTCGTTCCGATATCTATCTATGTCTATAGCCAGGTAGTCATTTATACAGGTGAGTGAAATGTGGCAACGTGGGATGAATGAATTTGCCAAAGCTTCGAAACGGCAGCAAGAGGATTCGAATCCGGATTCTCTCTATTGAGAGCCCGGCGTTTTAATCGATGCGCTACCGCGGATACACGTGTGACGGTATTTACTGAGGAGTTTTGCGTGAATTGATCAACGTAATTACCCAATGCGATGTATGGGCCTGCGCAGTCAAACTTCCGCGGCGCAGTTGTGACTGGCAACGGCGCCGGGGTGGTCAACTCCGGCTCGACGGTTGGCGTCGTGGCGTGACTTGTTTCATTCAACAGCGCCGCTAGCGCCGTCTCGATCTTCCGCATGCTAGCGCTCAAATTCTTCAACTGTTCCTGGAAGTTTGTGAAACGTGCCAGTTTACTGCTGGTATGTGTCTTCGCTATATACACATTTTGCTGTGTGTAAATGATTATGGTTGTGTGTTTACGGTTGTGTGTTTACGGTTGTATTCTTACGGTTGTGTTCTTACGGTTGTGTGTTTACGGTTGTGTTCTTACGGTTGTGTGTTTACGGTTGTGTTCTCAAGGTTGTGTGTTTACGGTTGTGTGTTTACGGTTGTGTTCTCAAGGTTGTGCTCTAAAGGTTCGACAGCCTGCTGCAGCGCTCCACGAGATTTTGTTGAAATCCACATAAGATATTGATCTTGAGAGTTAATAATCTGTGACATCTAACTGCAATGCATTTCCAACTGCCTTAGCTGACTCCCAAAGTGGTATACAGCAGTTTATAGATTAATATTAATGGGTACCATATTAAACATATACGCAGTATAAATATATTAAACAGTTTGACCACGTACGCACAAGTTTGACCAAGTACACCCCATCCATGGGGATATACCTAAAAAAGTGCCACCGTGCCGTCAATAATTGCCGTTCACTGGTGGTTACAAACCTGCAGGGCGTTGACGTCTGGAACCGTTCCATCGCTGCAGCAGGCCACCGGCAGGAGGCGATACGGACATCTCAAGTTTTGCACTTGGAAAATTTGGACTGACCCAGAACTGATGGGCGTCAGTACTGCCGCTAGTAGCAGAGCAGCACGCAACACGGGCTGCATATTGTTTCGCCGCCGAACACCGTCGTGTCAGTTGTGGAACTTGAACAATGGGTTGTCTTGTGTGGGTCACGGTTATAACTCCAAGCAGTCGACCAATCAGGTTACGTCAGCGAACGTGCTACAGTTTGGTAACTTGTTACCAACTATTTTCGTATTTTCTTTTTGATGAAATCCTAATGTTATTTAAGTTTGAAAGCCGTCTACATATACGATTATCCTGACCCCGTCAGATGACTTGTTATGTATTGTTCTCAATTCAGCAACTTCTTATCGTGGTGGTCGCATAGGCAAGTAATCACTGTAGCATACAACGTCATATCAAAGACAAGCCCCACCCCTTAATTAAAGCACACGTGCACGCACGCACGCATGCACGCACGCACAGAAGAAATATACCATCCTCTTTTTTTGTCAGTTTTTTGGTCACACATCTGTCAGTTTGATGTGTCGGTTTGTGTACAGCTGTTTTTATTGTTGTAAAACGACATTAGGAAATGTGCTTTGGGCCAAACAAGAACACCCTGCCAACAAATCATTGTTTATAGTGATTGCTGACGTTAAGGAATGGCTACCGGCGGCAACACACTAGAATGCGAGTCGGTTGTGTAATATGTAATAGACGGAACCAGACCAACGTACCATCTTCTTTCTTCGTTGTTCTTATTAGTCTTCTTTCTTCTCTTTCTTCTGGACGACCACCTTCAATCTGCTGACGTACAGAGATAGTGAATCCACGACAAGATATACATTTACCCCCTGTGTGAGATATTTTACTTTCCCTTGCGCAGACACCATGTAGTAGGACACGACATGCACATACTTCCAACTTCCTTCCTTCCAACTTCCCAATATTGACGAAACGGCGAGGAACTGCTGGGTTGGTCGCCGGTCTGGGGTTCGAGAATCTGGATGACGAAGCTGAAGATGCCCGCGACAATAAAATATATAAGTGAAAATAATATGCAGAGATGAATTGGTGACGGTAAAACGTTTCAGATAGAAATAGTTTGTCCAACTATTTGACTTAAAATATTACTATTGGTAACGACCGAGGAGGATACTGATGTTAGGGTTCCGTTGGGATGTGGCGTAACACGTTTGTCATAAAGAGAGGCGGATTAAGGGTGCTGTGGGGAAGTTGGGATTGTGATGCCCAACACCCTGGGGTTGTCATTGTTATTGCATTTTAAACGACAATAGTTTTGAAATCTAAAATTTTATTTTTTCTTCTTATTTTTAAGGTTTCCTAACTAACACTACGTTTTCGTAACGTAACATTGTGATGTGATTAAATGTTGACTATGGGTAATGCTTCTTGGTCATCTTCTTGGTCGGAAAATCGGTCGGTGTGCCTCTGTGATTCGGGACAGACGACATAACCACTAGTGACATAGTTTTGCGCATGAATGTCACTAGAATGATGGCTCTCAAACTCGTCAGAGGCCCCACTTTCTTACCGGGATTTTGTAGAAGGATAATAAACAACTGTCCAAGCTCCAACGGTTCATAGTGTTCCCGCGCGTCGTAGAAGATTTCCGCAATGTGGTTTACCAGACATATGGCCCCGTACTTTAGCAGTTCTCCCGGGATGCAGTCGTAGCCACTTGCTCTGTTGCTGTTGAGTTGCTAACACCTCGATATCCGCGACGGGTGTGGATAGAGCTGTTGAGGTGCCCTCAAATGGTGGAACTACTTGAGCTACGAAACCACGGAACTACTCGTCGATGTACTCCCTGACATGTGCGCCGAACTCTGATGGATGTCCTTTTATTTTAGCATCCAAAGGTTTTATCATTTTACAATGACGCACTCCAGTCGTGAAACATAGTGTTACGCCAATAAAAACTGCAAAGAAATCAACATGACTCGCCTGTTTGTTGTCTAACAGGATATGACGCCCACATTCTCAAATGTTGAAATTGCATTACACCTCTATCTCTGTATGACGGTGTTTGTAAATGCAGTGGAGAGCACGTGCCACAGTTGCTCCTATGGTAATCCGCCGCTATAACCATCAAATACTAATCTCACCAGGTTACGACCCAATTTCTTCTTCTGAGTAGCCTCTCAATTTCAAGTTTGAATCATACTTGATATGGCCAGGCATAGTTCAACGCAATAAAAAAGAATTGTGCTATAATTATCGCTGATAAAGTTTCTAACAATAAACAAAGAATTTGAATGACATTTATGAACGTCCCCAACCGTTTTCGTTGCATACAAACGGTAACGATTCTCGTGGAAAGTGATAGACTGTGGAGAAGAAACAAACTAGTCATTTCGAAAGAATTATCAAAACGGATTACAAACAATAATACTCTCTTCAGCACATTAGTATCACCAGTACAGCAGCAACAGAAATAACGACCAATAACAAAGCCCTATGCATAGTATTACTAGACGAATTTCAAAGCTATAGTCAACGACAATTACCTCGCGGTTCCTACACCAATTTGACTTATTCTTGTCTTATCCAATCTGTGTAAAACCTTTTTGTCAAATACAATACAAAATTCCTTCGTTGTATTTGAAAGATTGAGGTATTCACGGTGTTGAAATGAAGTGGCATTTTGCTAAATCTATCTCCTGGTTGAAAAAAAACTTGTCTGACCGTATAAACCAGCTTCGTATTTTGGCAATCAACACAGAAACAAGATATGTTGATTGCAGGAGAAGTAACACCCAGAGGGAAATACGCGACATATACATACGATACTGTTATTGTTTCGCAAACCGGTGATGTGAGATACGGACGTTGTGGTTTGTCTTTCTTGACACCAGTTTAGGCGTTTTACAACAGTCGTCCACTAAACAACCACACAACGGGGTTGTCGTTTTACAACAGTCATCCACTAAACAACCACACAACGGGGTTGTCGTTTCGTGTTTCGACATGAGACATAAAGACATGAGATATTGCGCAAGTGCCGATAGAAAGAACGCAATACATTGCGACAGTTATTGTTTCACCGACCGTTAACATAAAATAGTGGCACTGCAGTTTGTCAGGACATACATCTCGGCTGGACATCGAGGGAGTTATCGTCACCGCAACTCTGTAACCTTTAAGCAACGTGTTTGCGTTAACACAGACATAGCTAACAATACTGACGTAAGAGTAGAAACAGTATTTCCAATTGGTATGACAACCGACGGTGGTTTAAGTAAACTAAATGAAATGTGAACCTGTTGCACATTGCATCTCTTTATTTCCACGGAATGCACCGATTCTCGTTCGTCAGAAATTACAATATTGTACATTAAGTGATAAATACAGGTGTATGTGTTTTGTATTTATATATTTGAATTGAATAAATATTACTTATATAAGACTTTGTGTGTAATATCATTATGAATCATCATTCAAGAAAGATTCGAATAAAGTAAAACACATTATGCCACAATGTTGTAAGAAGCTACGTTTTGTGTGTGGATCCGACGCTCTCTCCGCATGTATCATTCATGACATGCGTGTTCTTTGTCTGTCTTGTGTGTTGTGTGCCGTGTGCATGACTGCGTGCCTGTCCAGACGTGCGCGTGTGTATCGGTGTATATAAATTTAATTTCTTGGATACGATCAGCCAACAACTATCATTATTATTAGTTGTTAACATTTGACGTCGTTGTCGATCAGTTTTCGACAAACTTCAGCTTCATCTCCGTGAACCCTCCGGCGCCCGTGTCATCCATGCCAGACCAGAAAGGCACATCTCGGCTGAGAATGACATCACTGCACTCTAGAATAGAGCCAGACTGAAATGGTTGGTTATCGGGGGTGGGAAACCAAAACCCGTTAAACCGCTGGCCGCAGTGGCGTCTCCTCTCGTCTCGGTCGTGTGTGGAAAACTGAGCACCGACTCTGAGAAACGGGACGCCCTGGCTGCTTCCAATGTCGTCGCCTACGGATATTATCCTGTAGTACTCGGATTCATCGCCGATCACGAAGTTGTTCCTCTCTGCATAGTACAGTTTACCTGCGGACGTGGGTTTTGCCTCTATAAGGAGAGAATACCTGCAAACATGTGTAACTACTATGAATAATGTCAAATAACTCTACATGATATGTTGCATGCGACGCTCAGTTGACAGTCTTGTTTGCCCTGGAGCCTAGTGCGGTTCTGGAAACCTTGGCCGTACCACCATAAAAAATGCACAACTCGTCGCACAAGAATGTTTTGTTAGACCTCCGGCTAGTTAGGAAATTATCATTGTCATAGGCAAGTTGTGACAGTGTATGTTGATTTAGCAACTGCAACGCTTGAATATCGTTTTGTTAATCTGATCGTTTTCCTGCTCCGTGCGCCGCGTGTTTGACAGGTGAGGCACAAAGGACACAATTCTGCTTAGACTACAAACAAAGTTCGACTGCAATACATAATATATACATTTATATAAAACCTTCATTAACCCTGTCGGGGATATTTACTTGACGTTTGGACGAGACAAAATCGCGTGAATCTTCTCAAGTCCCAGCCACATCTCTCCAACCGGCGTCCCGAAGCCATCCCTGTACTCCTGCCACGTCCGGTTGAAGGACAGGTTGAACGGGTAGAGACGGCGCAGGATGGTGATGTAACTGTCGGGGTGGCGGGTGACATGCGTGTGTTTATTTAACTAACGTATGTTGTTGCTATGTTATTACATGTGGCATTTTCATAGTCAAATCAGACCCATTGTTTTAATTTAGTTTAAATGCATATAACCGCTATGATGTATTTTGGGATGCAGCATTTAAACTAGTTGTACCCTACAGAAAATATAGGAAATGCAAATAATATATTTTCTTTATTTGTAAATTAATTGTTCAACCATCTCGGAAAACAGCCTGATATATTGTGTAGGCATTAAATAACCCAATCATGTTGTTTTCGATATAGTTTTAAACAGTAGCGCCTACACAGTATTTACGTATTATAGTATAGGTGTTGAAAGAGGCGTGTCATACCCTAAGGCCGAGCACGAAACGGGAAATACCGAGATGGGCAGGTCTACCACAGCAACTTGGCGGGAAGAATTAGTTTCTGGAACAAACTATGTGATTACTTTATTAAAAAAAACACATTCGCACACACGCACGCACTGACGCACTCACGCATAATGACACCCGGGTTTATATGGTGAAAACAATTACTTATATTGTACTTTAACAAACGGTGTAAATAATGTGAAAACCACGAAATGGTTTCCTTTATCCATAACTAAATAATAAATTAACAGTGGAAAGCGTGTCAAACAGTGAACCCCGCAAGCGGCGTGGCAGCAACGTTTACCGGTCATCGTGAATCATGTGTGCATTCTTCTTACCTGGATCTACGACTTCCTTGACGTGAATATTGGACGGAACCAGCGCCACGGGCACAAAGAACACGTCTTGTATATTGGATGGACATCCTGCAACAAGAAATATTCCATGAGCAAAAACAACCAAAATAATTCAAGGCGTTTCTGTAACGCGCTGGAAATAACAACTATGGTATAGGTAAATCTGGGATATATGAATGTTATAATGTTTAATAAAAATGTGTAGCTTTGCAACCTTGCCATGTTGTGCGTTGTGTTTACTGCGTGTTGCAATGACGTCACCTTAAGCCTCGTGTTATTCGAGTGCAATGTATTTGCTTTTTTTTTCTACAAAAACAATTTGTTCTTATCGTACACTTGTAAATGTAGTCAATCTCGAAGTCAAGTTGTAGATTCTAGCACAATATCCACCCTTTACTTGGGTTACTTGTTATCGGACCTATTTTAGTCTTGTCATAGGACTTATTATCATTCATTGGCTGAAAACATACACATGAAGAATAAGTGGGACTATCAGAACTTGCATATGTGTTAGTCATAAGCAACCGTGCCCCTTAACATTGTGACCATGGCAAACTGCTTACAAAAATGAGTTTAAATTAACAGCATTCATGTGTGTATGTGTGTGTGTGTGTGTGTGTGTGTGTGTGTGTGTGTGTGTGTGTGTGTGAGTGCGTGCGTGCGTGCGTGCGTGCGTGCGTGCGTGCGTGCGTGCGTGCGTGCGTGCGTGCGTGCGTGCGTGCGTGCGTGCGTGCGTGCGTGCGTGCGTGCGTGCGTGCGTGCGTGCGTGCGTGTTTACTGTTGATACAGGAATGTGTCACTTTGTTTTCTGTTAAATACGTTGCCATGTGTGTCTGAACATTACAAGATTTCCGGATGTGTAACAAGCCTTACCTAAAGCTGTGAATGACACGCCGGCGATAACCTTGTCGGTGGGTGGTTCTGGCGTCGTATGTACGATAGAGAGTTCAAGTCGCTCTAAAATAGCCTTCATCAATACTACATTTTCGCTGAGGTGTCGCACCGCTTCTTCTATGCTCACATTGCCAGCGTCACCTTGCGGCGAGAACGACATGTTTTACTACTATACTTTATCTTGGTATGTTTGATATAATGATAGTTTATAGAAAGTTTGAATATGCTTTCTATGCTTCAATATTTTCTAGAGCAGAATGTCTTCTACAATCGTGTTCTTCAATCATAATATGTTGTTGTATTTGTTGTAGTTGTTATTTTAAACATATATGTCGCTTAAAGAGTGTCTTAACCATGGCTACGTAGGCTTCATTCCGACACTGGACAAAAGAACCTACGAACTCTATCGGACGCTGAACCGGTGAGCCAACTTACCTTTACCGCAGCAACAAGGGACCTTTATCGTTAAACCGAAATCTTTGGTTGTGTCTACAGAAGACGTCACGATGACCAGTGCCCAGACGACGACGGCCACGACGAGAGGGGAGTTTGCTAAGCTGCCGACCATCTTTGCTGAGGTGAACCAAGCAATCAGCGGGATCGGTGTGAGTGAAGGTTTATATCACGGACGAACACGACATGTAACACGACATGTAACACGATATGTAACACGACATGTAACACGACATGTAACACGACATGTAGTACAGCGACTGATTTAATATGAACGAAATCGTATTACTTATTTCAGCGAAACCTAATCCGTGTCTTTACGCATATCTTTCTTTCTGCGTGTAAATAAACAAAACAAGCCCCGTAGCTAGACCAAAGTGGTTGATGCAAGGTTCGAAAAAGTAAGGCCTACACAATTAGTGGACTGTCTTGAAAAATAACAATCACCACACGTTAAAAACAAGTTGGCATAACATAGGAGGGTTGTTCCCTTTTCACAAGGCACGTAAAATATTTGGACGAACACCGATTGCAAAAATCTCAGACTAGTAACCAAAAGCCAATTTTATGAATTCGTAATTTGGGAAACGGAAAAATTATAGATTAGTCGATAAAACGAAAGTACTTATTATATAAAATGGAAATAGTTACTCAATGACACATAACATGGGCCTATATATTGTACTACAATCAATAAACGTACAAGGTGGCATATTCGGTGAAAGTGATAATAATTAAAATGGTGTCCGATGAATAGCTTTATTTTTGGTTCGAGCAGAACTACGATTATAGTTCCAAAATTAAGAGTATAAATAGGGCCTAGAACAGTGTCTTCCAGTTTATAGCTTACATCCAAGTTCCCGTGTCTTGTATGTAGACATTTACATTTCCCAAAATTTAACAACTCCTGCCATTTCTCAGCCATTTAATTAATTTGTCTAGATCGATCGTAAATGTTGTTTGTCACCATCATTGTTAACCCTTCTAAACACCTTTGTGTCATCCGCAAATTTCAGTACGTTGCTTGTTATAGTATCGCCCAAGTCACTGACGTATATTAAGAATAATAAAGGTCCTAATACTGATTCTTGTGGTACCCCACTCAAAACTGATTTCCAGTTTGAAACCTTCCCATCTACTACAACATGTTTTTTCTGTCAGTCAGCCATTGTTCTATCCAGTCGGTTATGCCATCCCCGATTCCATGGGCTTATATTTCAGTAGTACTCTTTGATGTGGCACTTTGTTAAAAGCTTTCTAAAAGAAATATGCGAAATGATATCCCTCGAAAATGTCTCCTTGCAAAACGTAACTTCGATTGTCCAGACAGTGGCTAGACTAACTTCTCGGCGAATTTACGAAGGCGAGCGGGACTACGCAAAACGGCGAACATTTACAGGGGCGCCATCTAGTGGACCCAAAACCAACCAAAGGTAGTTATAGGCGATGGCAGTGACATCAAGTGGATCTACACTAACTAAAGGACGGAGACGGAAGTGACGAATCTGTCAACGCTGGATAAACCCTTTTTATCGCTTGTAGAATTGTTGTACATATGTACTGTTGGGAAAACGCGATTACACCGGTCCATGCGCTAGGTATTGTGATAGGAACTATATGCGATAAGAAAACATTGCAAAG
Organism: Lamellibrachia columna; assembly: GCA_963662155.1. Taxonomy (NCBI): domain Eukaryota; kingdom Metazoa; phylum Annelida; class Polychaeta; order Sabellida; family Siboglinidae; genus Lamellibrachia; species Lamellibrachia columna. The sequence goes on along the minus strand of OY759271.1, from coordinate 17,977,514 downwards.
TTACTTTGTAACGACCCTGGTACATTATGATTATGATGTGGCACATCGATCCGGAATTCTGAAACCAATCGTCGTCGACGACGACGTCTGCGATGATATAATTTCACTAAATAAGATTCATAAAAATGAGGATGCTTGTCAAAACTTGGTAAAACAAACAATGGTGTTAATGCGTGATCCTTGCATTAGATGATTAGCCCGGCATAACAAGGGACAGGGTCCGGGATAGAAGTGCCAGTGGCATAGGCAAAATTGTCCGCCCCACTCTTCGTCTCTGGGGCGAAAGTCGAGACCGGCATTTGCTAAAGGGGTAAGACCTCAGTTGACCTTCCTGTTTATTGTTTCACAGGAATGTAGGGCGTATTAAATTGCGATATGTGAATTTAAAGAATTTATATGATGTGACATAAGTGCAATTGAGCAGGCATATTCACAGGTTTGTTTGAAGAAGCTATTGGCTGTGAAATGGTGCATTTTTTTGAGAGTTTAAAAGGCGGAGGGATTTATGGGAATTTTTCTGCTATGGGCCACGTGGGCGCATGAATACAAGGCTATTTTTGTCAAAATTGATGGGCATCGCACGTCGGGGCGTTTTAAAAGAGCTGGAGGTATGTGATTTTTATAAAACTTGGTCAGCATGTCAATGAGATGATGGCAGTTGCTGTGAAAAAGTTTCAGAATTTTTAGTGGTCACGTTTTCTTATAATCTAACAAAACGTTAACATGGCCACCAATGCAATTTTCAACTGTGGTCTGACTCCAAATAGACGGAAGTCGGGGTCACAAACACGGTTATAAAATGTTGACATGCTTATGTTTTGGTCGTTGTTATTAGCTTAATTGTGGATATTACACGTAATTTGGATGAAATTATTAGTTTGTTATAACAAATTTCTTATAATTTTTATAATTTGCAATTATGATAATATAATTAGGGCTCATATTTTGGAAAATAAATAAATAAATAAAAACGGTTGCTAACCTGTCCCATGTTGTGTGTGTTTGACTTAGACAATTGTCGGTGTCAGACTGGATAATATTATATTATTATATATATGTTATAGATTCCATCTAGTGAACAAGATCATTACTGGTTAAACGCCGCTACTATTTAAACTGTTTAACAGTCTCCCTTAGGAGGTGTCTTGTAACCGATCTACTAAATATAAAACATGTCAAATAAATGTACATTTTAGTTTTGTACTATAACGTTTGATGTGCACGAGCTGATATATTGCACAAGTTGATGTTTAATATGATATTTCATTGCTAATAAATACAATTTTTTTATTTTTCATATGCTAAAATAGCATTATAGAACTTGTGGTAAGCTAAAAGTGTACAATAAGCAATTTTTAATATCAACAATAACTGTTGCCTTTCCAAAATGTCTATTCACCACATATCAATACCAATTTCATGTTGTGTGCAGTACTTTGCAACCCTAACCGTAGCTAACCCCATCTTTAGCTAACCACATGCCTGGCTAACCCCATCTCTAGCTAACCCCATCCCTAGCTAACCATAACTCTGAAGTGGTTAACATAAGATATAATCATTCCCATAGGCACAGGTTGATAGGAAAAGTGAACAGTTTGCTTGGAAAAGGCAGACAGCAGTAGCAATCACGAACATCATGATACAGATCGGATGCCAAAATGGAAAGTTTGCGAAAATTATGGGGTATGACATAAGTATGTGACGGAACAGGTAACCATTTTGGACTAGAGCGATCATTGGTGATATTTGTCTTGTGGCCCAGTGCGTTAGCAACAGTGTGTAACAAATTTGGACAGAATAGTTGTATTTTGGTTGTGTCACACCCACTGGAAGCACTGCGTAGATCAGCATTTTCAAATCTGGCCGCGACTGGCATCTGGTCATGTGATACCCTTTTATGGTGGCGTATCAAAATCAAGCCGTTCGCCTTGTATCTTATCAACTAGAAGTATGAAAGCAGTCACATAAACAATAAAATTGGACAAACCTGAATCATTGGAATTTACCCTAAATCCTGTTAAATGTGAAAAATGTCCAATTTTCTTACAAAGTTATGCCACGTTTGGTTTAAAATCAAGCAATTATATGAATACTAATTTAAAAATAAACTCATTAGTATATTCAAAGGGACAGTAAGCAGGCTTCATTGGTTCACAGTGCTATGTAAATCTAGTGTACATGATCTATGATTTATCAAGTGTCAAAATCGACCTATAATTAAATTATGTGACTGGTTTTCAGCTAATAATACGGACAAAGCATTGTTTAGACTTGGCTGTCAAACAAATAATAATGACTAGACAAGTGGGAGTGTTCCATAATGTGTCTACATATACACTGTGCCACAACTTGATATAAAATTTGACACTTTCTGAAACAAAAAAATTCCCTATTTGGGGTAAGACCTCAGTTGACCTTCCTGTTTATTGTTTCACAGGAATGTAGGGCGTATTAAATTGCGATATGTGAATTTAAAGAATTCATATGATGTGACATAAGTGCAATTGAGCAGGCATATTCACAGGTTTGTTTGAAGAAGCTATTGGCTGTGAAATGGTGCATTTTTTTGAGAGTTTAAAAGGCGGAGGGATTTATGGGAATTTTTCTGCTATGGGCCACGTGGGTGCATGAATACAAGGCTATTTTTGTCAAAATTGATGGGCATCGCACGTCGGGGCGTTTTAAAAGAGCTGGAGGTATGTGATTTTTATAAAACTTGGTCAGCATGTCAATGAGATGATGGCAGTTGCTGTGAAAAAGTTTCAGAATTTTTAGTGGTCACGTTTTCTTATAATCTAACAAAACGTTAACATGGCCACCAATGCAATTTTCAACTGTGGTCTGACTCCTAAAGCATGGTTTTCGCAGTTCCGTAGCCAAATGGCTACGGAACTAATAACTTAAGTTTTAAAACCAATACGCACTAACCGTTTCACATGTGTATTCTGTGACATACAACCGACAATTGGGCGTCAATAAACTGAAGAAATGTGCTCCAAATAATTACTTATGAGTACTTTTGTTGGTAACATAGAAAACATTTCACAATTAGCCGCCATACTGTGCACGTGATGTTGCCTTTGGGTCACATGATCAAACGCGATTTCGTGTAGAATGAGGCCAGAATGGGCCAGCAGCACAGACATAAATAAAACACCCGTTAGTAAGTTAGTAGTTTATAGGGGCATGATTAATGATTTAACTCCATGGCCAGCAGACGGCAATTCTTAGCGTAACCTTATATAGATCCACGGGATTCCCGCTTGGCATTCTCGCTCACAACATCCGGTTATATACAAATGTTGACAAGCACATGCGTTCTGACAAAAAGGTAATAATTTCACACTTTTACATGGTTATTGTCAGGTAACTTTAGTGATATACATATAAGAATGCATACAGATACAAAGACGTGTTTATTGCTCTGTTTATGGCGTTTTGTAAGGTTTCACGTTTCATGAAAATACTTAAGCTTTTGATGAACGAGATCTTCGCCCCTACTACAGCAACAGCCAGATAGAAAAAAATTGTAGGGCGATTGACTTTGCCTACCAGTGGCAGTGCCGTGGCAGTGCCATGGACCATCGGACCACCAGCTCAGCCTCTGGAAATCTGGTGGTCCAGACCAGTTTTACCAACAGTTGCATAAACAACGAAAATTTGTCAGATCGGTCGAATACAATTCCAAATAAAATGTTGTCATAATATGCGTAATTATGGTTTTTAATGAAGAATGAAAATTGAAATAATGCCAACGAACTTCACTTCTAAACACAGCGTGATTAATGCCATTGTAGCAAATGGTAGCATACACTCTTTGATCGGATATCTCGGTGAAGTGATGCATTGTGGGAGTGATTTTGCATACCGACAACAACCGAATGTTAAATAAGGCAACATTGGAACGTTTCTGACTACTCATTTGCAAATGGAGACTTGAATGTTAAATAAGGAAATGTCTGCTAAACTCAGCAAAAACGATGCCTTCATAAAAGTAGAAATGTCCACACTAATTAGAATGGTGCATGGTTGGAACCTATGGGCCAAGCTGCCAGTTAGATGGAACAAGGACTGTGGCAGCGGACGTAGTTAATGCTACGTTGTCAGTTAATCTGGTTCTCAGGTTGTTCCCATTGAGGTTGAGCTGAGGTTGAGTTGAGACTGAGTGGTGCACACAACACACCTGTAACTTGTAAGACAGACTGATAACAGAAATCTGTAAGATCGCAAACAAATACGTATGATCTATGTCCACAGGTTTGCCGTCATCCTCAAAAGCAGGTTGCTGTGGAAACAGTGATGTTTATTGTATCTCATGTGACTTCAGCTGACTGCATACAGTATTCCTGGTAGTGGATCATCAATTAAATTAAATGTTTGTATGCTGATAAGTAACAGTGACTTCAAAAGGTATAATAAAAAATAGTCTTAATTTTAAGTGCATCTCTGGCTGCCATTTAACTAATGCTTGACAATTTCATTCACCCAACATTGCCTCAGTTCACTCAGGACACAATATAAATGAGTTCCTGCTATAAACAGTGGATAGTAGTCTTTGCACAGTAACTGCAGCATGGCTGAATGCTTCTCAGAAAAGTTCAGTTGGTGTTGGAAGAGGTCTGTGAGGGGATGATATGTAAAGTGTTTTGAGTGGTCGTAAGGACTGGATGATATGTAAAGTGCTTTGAGTGGTCACAGGGACTGGATGATGTGTAAAGTGCTTTGAGTGGTCATAGGGACTGGATGATGTGTAAAGTGCTTTGAGTGGTCGCAAGGACTGGATGATGTGTAAACTGCTTTGAGTTGTAAGGACTGGATGCTGACATCATACTGTGCTGTATAACTAAGAACTTACCTTTTTTTAGATAAACCTGGTACAAACAATACATTTGATCTGCTTACCACCATTGTGTAAACTTCTTGCCTACACCATACATTATATGTACTTGCAGGTTTTACAGTACTTTTCATAATTTCAGGAAGATGACAACAAACAGAGTGTAGACCAGTGTAGGAACGTGTAGTCATCATGGAGATGTTAAATCGTCTCAAGAGTACAGTGACTGGTGCGTTACCTGGCAACCCAATCACGCGAGAGTTTGAGATAGGTGTTCACTGTGCCAGTGGTGGCCCAAATCTGCTGTGGAAGATCCACAGCGGCATTAAGAAGACAACAAAACAGGTAGCTATTGATAAAACATTTCTTTTATTTCGGTGTCATGATGAGAAGCCAATCATGCATTTTATCTCCAAAGTAAATTTATTCAAAGAAGGTATATGAACTTTATGAAATAACATAAGATTGCTAATTCAAACTTTTGACAGTTTGTTTTGAATAATTCTTTGCCTATATGACTTTTTTAATTGTGTCATATGCCACACAGTTATGAAGGTAGCAAGAATAATGGCTTCATTTATCATATTGTTAGGGTTCAAAATGTCACTCTTGTCATATAGTTAGGTGTCAAAATGTCACTTTTGTCATATAGTTAGGGGTCAAAATTTAACTGCCTTCATTCTGTCTTACCTGATACAAAACTAGACAGAAAAGTAAACCCAAATATATTTACTGCCATTAGATTTGTAAAATGGCCCACTCTTCTTAGGACTCAGCCACAGAACATCACTAACAGAACATCACTAAAATAATGTATATCATTGTTGATTGACAGCACAAATAATTGCTTTTATTTCATGACATTTACTTTGACTGCAGGAGGTATCAGTATTTGTACTTGACAAGAAACAGTTGGATGGGTTTAGTCGACATGACCGTGACTTAATTTTGGATGTCATGAAGAAAGGCGTGTCACAGTTGACTCGTCTCCGCCACCCCAAGATCCTGTCTGTACTTCATCCCTTGGAAGAGTCAAGGTGACTGCCACCTTACCTTAGAATCACTTTAGTGGCCATACTCCAAAACATATACCATTTGCAATCTAAAAAAAGGTCACCATTCAGAATGAAAACTTACATAAATGTAAGGTTGTTGTGAGGTTTGGTCTACTTTAATTTTTATTGGTAAATTGTCCCATCAAATACTTTCCCTATGTAATTAATTGATCAAATTGTACCCAGTTTTGGCACACTTCAGACAAATGAACAAACAGAGTATATAGCAAAGATAACACTTTCAATAACATATATAATTTTTTTGCCACTGTTCCTTTTTACCAAAATCTATTATTATAAATAAAAAAAATTACTAAATTGATAGCAACATGTTATTCAGGTAAAATATCATTTTAAATGCCTTTCTCTGTCTGTCCAATGCCTTTTTGTAACAGTGAGTGCCTTTCTCCATCTGTCCAATATGTTCTACTATCAAATGCAAGCCCAGGACATATTTTCATTCATAACATCTCTGGAGTCTAGCCATATGATCTTTGGATACTTCAAAAACATGATTTTTGAGGCAGTTGCACAAAATACAACAGTGAGTCTGAAAGGTCAGTTTGAAAGAAGACCGTTCTGCAATCTCTGCATGTTGTTCTGCAGGGAGAGTCTAGCGTTTGCGACGGAGCCAGTGTTTGCGAGTCTGGCCAACATCCTGGCACATCATCACAACCTGCCCACTCCAGTCCCTGCTCAGATAGAGCAATATAAATTGTACGACGTCGAGATCAAATACGGCTTGTTGCAGGTAACTGTCACTAGGTGGACACAATGCTGGCATCTGAGAAACATGAGTGTATACTGTATGAGATATAATACATGTGGGAAAATATAAAAATATCTTTTCTGAAACTGGTAGACTAACTGTTAGACTAACTTGTGGACTAACTTGTAGACTAAAAGACTTGTAAATTAACAGTTGTTACACAGACTGATATGCTGGATAAATAGTGCAATGTGGATAAGGATTATATCTATGATGTGTAAATGTAAAATGTAAATGTTTATTGATTTCTATAGCACCATATTTATACAATAATATTCTGTGGTGCTGTACAGTACAATAAATAGCATAGTAGAAAGTTGAAACAAAATAAGCATTCAACATAATACAAATATTGATATAAAAAGGTAAAAACTATAAAATGAGTAAAATTAATAATTTCAGTAGAAACTTCCGACATATTTTATATAAGTTTCTAACAGGTGTAAAAGTATTTAAATTAGTAAAATTAATAAGTTAATTGTATGCAATTCTAAAATAGTAGGTCTTCATGTGTGGCCGATCTCGACCATGTGTTCACCACACTGCCATCTGGTGGTGAACAGTTGAAGTTGTCATAACATCCTGATGAGGGCAATACACAGGTTGTCGTTATATTGGTAGTTGGTCTAACAATTTGGTGGATTATTAGAAAAATTAATACTATTTCAAGTAACTTATTTATTAACTGAATTATTTAGGAGACATGGATTCCCAGTTTGAAAGAATTTCCAGTTATGTGATGTCCGGTAATTGACATTTCTGCGATGTCTTCATATATATATATAGGTTGTGGAGGCAATGACCTTTCTACACAATGATGCCAAGCTGGTTCACAGCAACCTCTGCCCAGAGTCGATCATCGTCAACCGCGATGGAGCATGGAAGATAGCTGGCTTTGATTTCTGCATACATAACACAAATGAACAGGACCAGGCAGTGAGTGTCATCATGTCATGTTTCAACATAGTCCAGCAGGTCATTTCAGTGATGATTCAGTTGACATGTCATCAGCTGTATTCATGTCAGTTCCTGGATATTTGGTTAGCGAACAGTCAAAGGTACTATGATACTACCAGATGAATGACAATCTGATATCTGAATGGAATTTTTTTTTAAATACAGTGATGTGGATGAATTAATTAAAGTGTTTTATTAATTCATTACACTTTTATTACACAAATGTATAGTAACAAAATGTGAAGAATTGCAGTAAATACATAGTAAATACATAGTAAATACTGTAAGCAATCTTTCAGTCACAGCTCTTGATCTTAAGACTTATAAAATGCATGCATATCAACAACAACACCACAAATAGAAATGTTTGAATTTTACAATGCCATTCATGTTCTTTGGTTAGGTTACCATAATAGTTTTAAAGTTGGATGAATTCTCAATTTTTGTTCCAGACATATTTCCCTTTCCACGAGTGGTCCATCAATGTTCCACCAATGGCTCAGCCCTCACTAAATTACCTCGCCCCCGAGGCCGTGCTGTCCATGTCATGTGACACAAACAGCGACATTTTCTCATTGGGCGTTCTCTTCTATGCCATCTTCCACAATGGCCGGGCATTGTATGACTGCCAGAACCAACTGAACAGCTTCAAGAAGAACATACTCATGGCACGTTTGTTTCTATCGTTGTCTAGGCAGGCAGTTTTCTGCATATGCTGGTGTGGGGTGCGGTGGCGGTGTGGTTAGAACATCGGACTCGAGAGAACCCGGGTTCGAATCCTCTTGCTGCCAGTACGCAGCTTGGGCAATTTCATTCACTCCACGTTGCCTCAGTTCACTCAGCTGTATAAATGAGTACCTGGCTATAGACAGTGGTGGATATGTGAACGAATAGTCTTCTCACAGTAATTGCAGCATGGCTGAATGCTTCCCAGAGAAATCAAGTTGGTGTTGGAATGAACATGTTTGCTAGGGGGTGAAATGTAAACCGCTTTGAGTGGTCCTATGGACTGGATACTGCGGAGTATAAGAATGTACTTTCTTTCTTAACAACAAAGACAGTTAATTAAATCTAAGATTGGTTTTAGTATCTTCTTTTAACAGCTGCACATTTAGTTAGTCTGTTTTTGCTTGTTGTTTGTCACTATATATCAGTGAGATTGAGATTAAGATTGAAATAGCAGTTAGTTAAACACAACCAGGCTGTTATGTAGTCATATCTGGAGACTGCATTTATAGCTCTTCATTTTGTACCTTAATACCATTCAATAAATAAAGTGTGCCAAAACAGAATTCTATGTCAAACCTCACGCATTGTCAGTGTCGCTAGATCATCTTTGACCTGGTCTTGTCTGCCATAGCTGAAGCAGATGAAGTTGACGACACTGTCCCAGCTTCCTGATGAAGCTCGGGAACATGTCAAGCTGATGTTGAATTGGGAACCAACAGTGAGACCTGACTCACAGCAACTCACCAAGGTCAGGTCTCTAGGGTGCTCAATGGCTCCACATCATGAAGTAGTTATTGAACAGAAGGCCTTATTAACTTTGTATTAATAACTTCTAATATACAAATTACTGACATGAAATAAACTGAGCCAATGGCTTCATTATCCAATTGTCATTTGGAGCATGTTGTTTTAGATGGTTAAATCTTGTAATAACATATTCATTAGTGTAAATGGCACTTATTCATACATAATAAACAACAAAGTAGAATAAATAAAAGTTAAAACAAGATCAACAAAATCTGTACCATTAATTTCTCTGTTGTGACAATGGTTATGAACGGTTATGAACTGTTTTCTGACCATTTGGATGTGTCCGTGTTCTCTGCACAGATTTCGTTCTTTGATGATGTTGGAGCTATGACTCTGCAGTATCTCGACTCGCTGTTTCAACAAGACAACTTACAGAAGTCTCAATTCTTCAAAGGACTTGCCAAAATCCTACAGAAAATGCCAGCAGTGAGTGATAATACAGTGATCTGTGATTTTCAATAGCATTTTGCTTCACGAAAAAGTTAAATTGCAAGAATATTATACAATTGCATAACAGCAATAACCTTTATTGGTAGAAACCAAAGTTATGTGGAATTTTTCACCTGACCTGCCACATCGTGCGGATGTCCCTTAAGCAATACGTAGAGGGAGGTATATGGCCGTATCATGTTTTTGTATGGATTTGTTTCGAATGAAAGAATCATATTTTCTTGTGTTCATCAGAACAGTATAAAATCGCATCAATCATATGGATTTTAACCAAAAAATATGCAGGTTTCCATTTTGCTTCTAAAAAACAGTTACCAGTAATTTATGAGAATATTATACAGTTATGTAACTGCAGGTGCTTATGCAGCAACTCTGATAGTTAAAAATCAAAGTTACATGGAATTATTCACTGAATGGTTGTATCCCTATGTGACCTTTGCTCTTCCCTCCACAGAGGGTGTGCCTGCAGCGGGTGCTGCCCTGTCTGGGGAAGGAGTGCATGAACCCCAGTATGATCCCATTTGTGCTTCCCAACATCCTCCTCATAGCTCAGCAAGCCAGCGCCAAGGAGTTCATCGCCCACATCCTGCCCATGCTGAAGCCTCTCTTCAAGATACAGGAGCCCGTCCAGGTAGGCCGATCATCTTCTCTTGGGGAGACAGTTAATTGATTGTGTGGTGGGTTACATTGCATTGACGTTATATCCTTGTAGGAAGACTGTGTTCCCCTGATGTTTTCATTGCCAGCATTTTTTTGCATTGCTGTATTACAGTAATCTCTTTTTTTGACACTATTTTGATATTTAGCTGCTTTAGGCGGTATTTACTGTTAAATGCTAAAACAGTGTCACGTTTATCAATATGTCTTCACTAAGTGTAAAGAGTAGAACTAATACACATGTGTTTCATGTTCCCAGCAACACACTACAGTACTACAATCTGTGTCACGTGAGCATTGCATTTGACATCCGTGATAAAGTACAGTAAACTAACTGAAATTATCACATATTATCCATGCAATAATATCTTACTTTAGCTAATGCCACATTTTCCAGATCATGTTGATCTTCTTGCAAAACATGAACTTGCTGTTGAGCAAAACGCCCCCATCCGACATCTGTGACCATGTACTGCCGATGGTCTACCGTGCCCTGGAAGGTGACGCCCCTCAAATACAGGTGAGTTCATAATCTGGTAATGGTGACTCGTTGATGAGATGATATTGGTGACTAAATGATGAGATGATGATGAATACCTGATTCTTGCTAGTGGTTGGGTGATACAATATTAATAATTTATAAGTGCCTGTTTACCCACCTAGAGAAATGTAGCCATAGTTTGTGAGTTTGTAACGTTATCTTTGGACACTGCAGTAGAATTGCTCAGAACTGTAGAAAGTGACTGTTAATCTAATTAAGGCTGTCGAGACCTTGCATAACAATCCTGAGTCCTACTTTTGTGGATTTCCTCAAGAAATTGTGATATTTACTTACAACATGAAGTCTGTTGAAACGGCAGGTGTGATAGCTGACACATGTCTCTTTCAGGAGCTCTGTCTGAGCATCATCCCCACGTTTGCAAATTTGATTGACTACACATCAATGAAGAATGCGCTGGTCCCTCGCATTAAGAAGTTATGCCTCGGCTCAAATTCACTCAGTGTGAGTTACTCTTTTCTTTCTAGTCAGACTTAGCTGTAGCAGAAGAGTGACTTACTCGCCCGCTCAGTTCCCGGGTTCCAGGTTCCCCTTTGAACACGTTTTGTTTCATTTGGTTGTGTGGAATTAGTGGCAAATCAACAGCAACACTTATTCTCTAAATCTTGTCACCTCTCGAAATTGCGATGTAATACTTGCAGTTAAAGTAGTGTCTAGTGACAGTTTGTGTAACAATCGTAGAAAAGATGCATGACGTTGCAAACATTTGTCCATATTTGTTTACATAGTATCGCAAACAATTGTACATAACAATTACAAAGAGGTGATTTGATTGTTTGTGGAAAGTGTAACAGTGAGGTGAATTTTGGAAAAATAATAGTGTCTCCTTCGAGGGTTGTAGATGAAACCCTCAAAGTTTAGCACCCGATATGCAAAATGTCAGGGAGAAGTAGCATAACATATGCATGCATGCATGCATGAATGCATACATACATACATGCATAGTAAGATGATGTGAGTTAAATAATTGTGTTATGGCCAACAATACAGACTACATGATTTCTTCCCGAGTGGAATGTAGAGATTCATACATCATATTACAGGTGCGTGTAAACTCACTGCTGTGTCTGGGCAAGCTGCTTGAGTTCATGGACAAGTGGTATGTGCTGGATGAGATCCTGCCTATCCTGCAGAATGTGAAGTCCCGGGAACCAGCGGTCCTCATGAGCATACTAGGTATGACACTTTATCTGTTTTATATTTGTAACAGCATAATTATTATTAATAATTATTATTGTTAATATTTATCTAATTACTTTCAACATTTCGCTTTGCATGATTTTGTTGTTTATATTTCCCTAATTATTTCTATAATTTTTCTTTAATGTGCTTTGATGAGTTTGTGGAAATTAAACCTTTCAAAAATAACATGGCTGTGTTGTGCAGGAATCCTGAAAGTAACTATGTTGCATCCGAAGCTTGGGTTTACAAAGGATGTCCTAGCGAATCGGGTGCTTCCGTTCATCATTCCTCTCTGCATCGACAGCAACCTTAATCTGCATCAGGTGAGGTATACTTTTATTGAAATAAAAAGTAGTTGTTCAGATTGAGACCTTACGGTAAACTGCTGATTTATTACAATGTGGGTCACCTTTTTTCTGTCTGACTATTGTGATACAGTAGTACCTGCCTTCAATGGACCCTCCGATGAGCGGACACCTGCTATGTCGGGACACTTTCTTAATGTACGGACTGTTTTACCATGTTAATGTCCCTCTGATGAGGGGACACCTGGTGAACGCGGACAGCGGACAGGATATTTTGGTTTTCTGTCCGTGCTAAGGAAGACAGTAATCATTATTTTCGTGATTTTTTTCTCAAAATATTTTATTTCCAAAATGGCAACGGACAAACAACGCGGTGTGTAGTGGGAAAAAACAATGTTCTATCGCAGATTCGCATATGAATCAGATAAACAGTCTTAAATGCAATTTAGTATGCAGTACTAATATGACGCTGGGGTGAAATAGCATGCTTCCAATCTAAACGACGTGAAACCAACAAGCCAAATGCCAAACCCAAGGTGCTACCGGTGCACGAAAATACGAATTCGTCATCCGCATATGAAACGATGAATCAATGCTAAGTGGTGCGTCATAAATTTATGCTTCGGTCGAGATCAGTTAAAAATCGAGGTGAAACGATTATTAATTCTGCGTATTGTCTAATCAGCTTATATACTGCGTGTGTCAACTCATACGTTTTCGGCTGCTCAAATCCAGGTTATTATTTTCGATTCGTAGGCCTATTAGTTCAGTACATCGTCAATCCATAACGGTATACATACATGTATTTTATTCAGTTAACGATTAAACAGGGTGTGCCATTTAAAAATAATACACGTTGATGCTAGTTGACTCGTTTAATAAGCTCTATAAACTGCATATTGCTGTGTAAAACAGTGCTGCAAGCACACAGTGGCTTCTACAACGTTCTTGGACTTGGTGCAGCGGGTGGCGGTCGCTGTTGATTAGTAGCTCCCCGGTGACAGACATTTGTAGTATAAGTACCTCAGTTATATCCTTACTGTACAGCCTGTTTATGTATTATTAAGTTAATTGATAACATCCGTCATCTGCACATGTCTACCATATATGTGTAGTACTGAACCCTCCACTCCAACATGCCTGTCCCTCCGATGAGGGGACACCTGCCATGTAGGGACACTTTTGCTTGGATACAGAAGTGTCCGTTGAAGGCAGGTACTACTGTAATGTTTGGTTAAGCTAGATTTACAATGGAAACGGTATAAAGGTTGTGTTGTAAATTAGATGTTTATAGTTATGAATAAAGGAATGCTGCTTTAAGTAATACTTTTTTGTCCTGTCTTAGTTCCGTCATGTCTCTTTCATTTCTCTGTTTTTCTCAGGGTGTGGATCAGTTTCCTACCTCTTGTTCTTTTCCCTTGAAAACTTCTATTTCCACTTTCAAAAGTCCTTCACCTTTGATGATATGTTGTAACCCATGTTCAATTATCTTGACAACCTCAACCTTTCTTGTTATACCATGTTGAGTGCCTCATTATTGCTTGTCCTTAAGTCCACCTTATTCTTTCCATCCTCCTCCACATCCACATCTCAAAGCTTTCCAAGCATTTCATGTCACTTTTTACTGTCCAGGTGTCTGCAGCACACATTACTACATTCCATACCAATTTATTTTCACTGTAGAATTGACTTATTTTTGGTGAATGCAACCTTTCCCATTGGTATCCTATTTTTGACATCTTTATCACAACGACCATACTACCAAAAGTTGGGATTTACTCAGTGTTGTTTCTTTGTACACGTAATAATGATTTCATTGCTGTCGATGCAGGGGTCAGTTGTCTCTAGTAATTGGTTGCACCAGTTTCAGACTATTTGCACAATCACCACATGTTTAAAACTTCAACTTTCCATTCAGTCCAGGTTAATGTTGCCTCCTGCCTCAGTGTTTCTTGATACCACCTCAGCCTGTGTTGAATGCTATGTCTGGTTACAGTTCAGTGCGTACATGTCAGTGGTCAAGGAAATGATGGGCAAGGTGGAATCGGAGCATCGCACCAAGCTGGAGCAACTGGACTCCATGCAACAGGAACAACGGTCAGTGTCTGATGGCTAATTGGAATTTGCAGATTGGTTTAATATTAGGCAACTATGTAACTATGTACTGTGTCTACCATGAATTGGAGTCAAATGTTATACATTTTGGCTGAAATTGTAAAGTTATTTACAGAAAAGTAAAAGCTTCACTAATACCATCTATCTAATGCTTTATATTATTGTACTGCTTTATCTGAACTAGAGGGAACAAAGTGGAACAGTGCATATTGGATATGAAAAAGTACTTATTCTCACAGAGGATGATAAATGAATGAAATGAACTACTGACTGTGTAAATGCTAGCAGTGTTAAACACAGTACTGACAGATACTTAATAAAGGTGGGCTACGCATCGATAAAAACATCTTTGCACTCTTGATAATAACTTCCATGTCTACCTGTTATCTTTGCTTTACAAATTAAGATATGTTCCTTTAAAAACATTACACATAAGATAATTATTTGACCATTTAAGACTTGTCAAGATTACTGCCAGTGTAATTTAACATGTCAGTGCTTGTATTTATGTAGTGACTGCTGAGAATGGTTTGGCAACAACCGCTTATAGCAGTACCACTTGAGACAGTTCATCGTTTACCATGGGTTTATGAATAGTTACGTTGTTGTCTCTTCAGGACACTTCAGTTTGACAGGGAGTCTGTGGAGAGCTCAGGGAAGCTGGTCCCTGGAATCAGTGAGAAGAAAAACGAAACAATGGTGAGGCTCAGATTTTATACTTTAATCTGGGATTACATCTAGGAAACAACATTCACCATATGGTGACAATATGGTGACAGTTCCAGTTTGAATTGAGCCAAGTAGAACCCATGTGGCAGTCTAAAGTTGGACACAGTGAACTGATCTAATAAAAATCTCCACATTATTACCACATAATTCTAATGCATCACTGAAAATCATCAAATGCTCATGTTGCTTACAATTAGATGATGTACCATGTAATATTGTAAACTCAGATATGTGTTAGTTTGAAGACAAATTTAATGTGTACATGTCAGTTGTACATCATAGATTGTTGGCAAAGTGAGGTGCAATCAGATGTGTTTGTCTTACCAGCAGTAAGGATACAATCTCCTATATTCAAGTTGCCTAAAGATAATAATAGTTTGACTACAATATTGCCGTAACAATTTATCATGTTATACCATAGCAATACAATTAAAGTATGAATTGTCTTTTGGTGTCATATTATTTTAATATGGATTATTATACAACAATATATGCGGTATCAGTATTCAGAGGCATGAATGGTCATTTTGTTAGGTGAAATATTATGTTTATTTTTTATAATATAATGTGCCATAAATTGTAACTTTAGATGGACCAGTTTTTGTCTGGCTTTGGCAACATGTTCAATGGCTCTGTCGGTGCAAGACAAGAAACCCCAGCAGTGGCTGCTGGCTCTAAGAGCATGTGCAGTGGGATGGCAACATCTGCAGCCAGGCAGGATGCCCCATTGCCCAACAAACCAGCCAAGGTGAGTAGCAATACTCTGAGTTGACATCTTGCTTATATCTCTTTGGCCTACTGGCACATGAGGCAGAAACAAGACTTAGCCCCGGTTAATGTAACATTTCCCATAATCCCCCACATTTCTCCTTCATGTTTTTGGTCGTTCTCGTTTGTGTTTTCATAGTTTAATCTTAAACCACAATATGATGTACTGTATCTGCCACATTATCACCCATGGGCTATTAAGTTGGCCAGAGGGTATAAGTAGGGTGTGGACTCTAGTGTAAGTGGGGTACTTAAAAACATCACACTACTGCCCACAGAAAAATAAGTTTTTTAGAACAAGAAGTTTGATTTTGACCCACAAATGAAATTACACATACATATTCATGTGTGTATGAATACAATACAAAATTGATACAAGATAATACAAAAATAGTACACTAAGCAAAAAGAAATGGGCCAGTGATTCCTATTAAAACAAATATGTTGCTGTTATAGGAGCCACTCATTTATATCAAATTATCTTTGGCCTCTTTGTTGCCTATAATTTTTAAATAATGTAGAATCAACTTTCTTAAATATTGGAATTTTGAGTTTATCTGGGAATATTCTTGTATTTAGTACTTGGTTTATTAACTTAATGAAAGACTGAATTATTGCAGGTTCAATTATTTTTAGCAATTTTGAAGAAATACCATCAAATCCACAACTGTTTTTGGTGGGTAGATTATTTATTATTTTCTTTACTGTTTCTTCATCTACATTTTGAATCTTGAAAGTTAAGTTTATATGTTTATTTAAATAACAGCTATAATCTTTGGTACCTTCATGTTTGATATCCTTTGCAATAGTCTGGGTTGAAATTATCATATGTTTCGTATATTATTTTTAAAGCAAGAAAAACGTGATTTAAAATATATTTGTTTGGCTGCATGAATGTTTTTTCTTTAGTATCACATTAAATATGTTTTAAGATTGATTTTAGTGGTTTCATAATTTGCTGAATTTGGGTTTGTTAATTTAAGCTTTTTTATAAAGTTTGTCACAATGTCTAATTGATATTAACAAGCCTTGAGTGACCCACGTTAATTTCTTGTGTTTGTATTTATTAAATTTGACTAATTTGCTTGGCATGTTTTTGTTTTTTGCACATATAATTTCTTCATATATTATATCATAATTGAAATTTTGGTCAGCAGATGGACTTTTATTTATTCTATTGTAAACGTCATCAGATTTGAGTGATCCATGTTAATTTCTTGTGTTTGTATTTATTAAATTTAGCTAATTTGTTTGGCATGTTTTTGTTTTTTGCACATATAATTTCTTCATATAATATATCATAATTGAAATTTTGGTCAGCAGATGGACTTTTATTTATTCTATCATAAACGTCATCTGATTTTATTTTGAGCTTTACATTCTCCATCGCCTCTATATTTAATGTGTTTATTTTTACATATTTAGGAGGATCGTGTATCTTTAGAGTATTATGCATAATCATAAAATATGGCTTATGATCAGAGAATCGTTTAGTTATTATCCCTGCAGTACTTTCTAATATGGATTTATTAAGTTTACAGAATAAATTATCTGTCAGAGTTCCAGTTGTTCTTGTTAATCAAGTGGGAAGGGTTATTTGAGGGTAAAGACTGTGTGATATTAAAGAAGCTACTGTAGATATTCTCATTTAATTTCAGGAAGTTTATATTAAAATTCCCTGCTATAATGAGTTCACTATTACTGTTTTCTAATGATGATATAATTTGCATAAATTCGTTTATAAATGTGTTTAATTTATTATTACATGTTCTTGGAGGTCTATATACATTACCAATGGTTAATGTCTGAGATAAATTACTACTGTTTACTGTAACTATCAACCCTTCCCAGTGTTCATAGGTATTGAGGTTTATTTTGACTTCTGATTTATATTGGTTATCAATGTATATTGCCCTCCTTTGTTGCTGTATGTTTTGTCCTGTGAGATACAGTCACATCCTTGTAAAGAAAATTGTGACAGACATGTGACATCGCTCTCAGCTGTCCAAGGCATGAGATTTTTCCATGGAAACACGGATTTCTGTGTTTTGTGAACTCGATTTGGCCATTCTTGTGATTTGTTCAGGTCTAATTTTTTTATGTGGGGGGTTGGGGTTGGTAAAACTTGACAAATATCGACAACAAATTCTTTCGATTTCGTGACCGTCATCCTAATATGTTTACAATGTAAACATATTACACTAAATTTGAAATTTATGGTTTTAAGTTCTTCTACAAATGCATTTATTGATTGAATATTTGTACTTAAAATATTGTTGTTTTTCTTAGCAAAGTCATTAAATTTATCGATATCATAGTAAGAGGAGTGACATATTATTTGTTGTTCATTTGTGTCAGTGTCAAAAGTAATTTTCTATAGTTTGAAGGGTATCCTTTGTTTTACTACTGTTACTACAAAAGTATGTTCGTCTAAATATATTGGGATATATACACATTGTGAAATCAATTATATCGTACCTTACATTTCTTAGTAATGTCCTATGCTGTGTAAAAGCTGGTGAGTGAGTAAAGATAAATATCATTGGTTTCTATGAAAAAACATAACAAGAAAAAAAGAGAAAAGCTAACAAGGCTTTGGGTCAATGACATCAAGAGATGTTCAAGGGAGAAAAATAATAAAATATGTGTTTGGACAACTTTGCTTTATGTGTAACAATTAGGCAAATGTATCTAATTTTATAATATAATGCCATGGTACTAGTGCTATCGTCATCATTTAGATGTATCAAGTGTAAAACTAATACTATATGACATCTATCTGCATACAGATATTACATACAATCAATGTGTCCACCACGAGAATTACATACAAAGATCAAAGAACTGCTACAATTTAACATAAGGCTCAGTGTGCAGATGCTAATCTGTAAAATAACCGAATTACAGCTATGATGCTAACGGTATTGTCATCATCTAGATGTATCAAATGTAAACATAATAATAATAATAACTGACATGTGTCTGCACACAGATATCACACAGATATCACACAGGTATCACATATAGTTAATGTTTTCACTGACAAGACTTATTACATACCAAAAATATTATAATTAGCATAAGTTTCAGCATGCAGGTGCTAATCCGTAAAGTAACAGATCATAAATGTGTGCTACATTTTAAACAGCACATAATAATACAATGGAAGTACAGTTATGACGCTACCACCATCTCATCATTTAGATGTATCCAGTGTAAAAATAATAATAATGATAAACGACCTATGTGGGAGTAGTTGAATACTGTGTCAAGTGAAAGGTACACTAACTGGAACGACATTGTAGCCAGGCATGTATTTACAAGATGTCCCTGTCCAGTTACTGTATGCAGTGGAAGTTGTTGTATTTTCTCACTTGTATACAATCACTATCACAATGAACCATGTTGCATACAGGGCTGTACATTAGAAATTGAATAATCATGCCTTTCACTTTCTCTCTGTCTGCAGGTTTCGCTTTCGCTTGAAGAGAAACGCCGCCTGGCACAACAACAGGAAGTCCAGCAGAGACTCAAGTCCCAGGATGCATTGCAGCCGATGGCAGCAACAGTGGCGCCTCGCTCCCAGACACGGGATCTCACATCCACATTGCTTGCTAGCGACACAAGAAGTCGGACAAACACTACTCCCATGGCTGGTTTTGTAAGAGGGAGAGGTTCGTCCTCAATGACTGGGGCACCATCAACGTTTTCCCAGCCCTCTGTAGGCCAGACATGTCCCAACTTTGGCGTGTCTGCTGGTTGGCCACAGGTGGCGCCTCCAGCGAGCAAGCAACCAATGAACATGTCAGCACTGGATAATCTTATGCCGACAGTTGGGGCTAACCAAGGAAGACAGGTGGCAGCACCGCAGGCTGGCAGCATGTTTGGTGCCCAGCCCCAAAGAATGATGGGAAAAGGCATGCCAGGCATGACGGGAAATGTTGGCAGTATGAGTAACACTGGTGTGATGGGTAATTCCAGCATGGTGAGAAACCCGAACAATATGATGAGTAATTCAGGCATGATGGGAAACTCTGGCATGATGGGAAATTCAGGCATCGTAGGTAATTCAAGCATGATGGGAAATTCAGGCATGATGGGTAATTCAGGCATGATGGGAAATTCGAGCATGATGGGAAATTCGGGTATGATGGGGGATGGTATGAGCATTGGAATGAGTCAGGGTTTCTCTTCAACTGGTGCACCGATGACACAACAGATGTCACAGTCTGCAGCAAAACCACTGTCGGCAAAAGACATTGATGACTTTTTGGGCTAATGACCAATCTCACGTTCATGTTCATTCAATGACATGCATTCTGTGGTTCATCAATAGTAGGTCATTTCTGTCATACACTTTAGCTCACACTGTCACCAGCACATTGACCGTATGTGCTATTTTAATCATTTGCTAGGCAGAAATTTAGCACTGTATGGCTATTACACAGGCCAGGTATGATACAGTGAGTATAGATTTCAGATCTTTACAAAACTGAAATTATAATACCTCCGCAACTTGTTGCAATTAGAATAAAATATTTCTTTAAGTATGGTAAGCATTGCCAATGTTATCAGATAATATAAAGATTCCAACAAAGTGTTTATGGAATAGGCAAATTGTTTGTTTAAATAGACCAAGCATCACATTTCACTATGTGTGTATCATAATTTTACCGTAGTTGTATTTTTCAGAAAATCTATGAAACGTAATCCTGCTGAGACTAGTTTGAATGACAAGATCTCAATCTAGTCAACAATTTGATCATCAATTTTGTATTAGTCCAATGTTCAATGTGGCAATGTTATTTATTTTCATTATCATGAAATTGATAAAAAAAACTGCATCTTAAATTGTCCTTATGTATGTGCCTAACTTTCAGAATTTCAAGTTGCTATTTGAGATATATATATATTGTCATGATGTCAGTAAGGATTTAATATATTATACAGTTATCAGTTGTATTAAATACAACTTGACAAGATTCGTGCATTCCAAGGCATTACTGTTTTTACGTAACATTTGCATTTACATGATATCTTTTCACCCCTTCCATGAAATATGACGCATAATACAATCTCATACAATAATATTGAAATTGTTTTCATTGTCGTCCTCTTTGAAAGTTCTTACAAACTCATTTTCTGTTTCTAAATTCTGGTAACACTGGTAGATGGCGATAACGTGTATTTTTGCAATGATTAGATGACAAAAGGTACGCCCTTGTAATAACAGTGACTTGTTTAGTATATTTAGAAAAAAATTGGCGTATAAATACATTAAAAATTATTGTTCTGTTCATATTCGTTGCATTCAAAACGCGTGAGTGCGTGCGTGCGTGGGTGCGTAAGAGGAAAGTAACGTCTAGCGACGCCTTGCGCTTGTATTACGTAACTTGGGACAATCTTAGAAAAGACGCATGACATTTTAACAGATGTACGTAATTGTCCGCGTAGCGTTGCGGACAGTTGTATGTAATAACGTAACACGTCCTCAAGATGGCTTATAGTGTGATACATATAGCGTCTAGGAGGAGTAGCGTAACACACGTCCTCAAGCTGGCTTACAGTGTGATACGTATAGCGTCTAGGAGGAGTAGCGTAACACACGTCCTCAAGCTGGCTTACAGTGTGATACATATAGCGTCTAGGAGGAGTAGCGTAACACACGTCCTCAAGCTCTCTTATAGTGTGATACGTATAGCGTCTAGGAGGAGTAGCGTAACACAGGTCCTCAAGCTCTCTTATAGTGTGACACGTATAGCGTCTAGGAGGAGTAGCGTAACACACGTCCTCAAGCTCTCTTATAGTGTGATACGTATAGCGTCTAGGAGGAGTAGCGTAACACAGGTCCTCAAGCTCGCTTACAGTGTGACACGTATAGCGTCTAGGAGGAGTAGCGTAACACACGTCCTCAAGCTCTCTTATAGTGTGATACGTATAGCGTCTAGGAGGAGTAGCGTAACACAGGTCCTCAAGCTCGCTTACAGTGTGACACATATAGCGTATAGGAGGAGTAGCGTAAGACACGTCCTCAAGCTCGCTTACAGTGTGATACATATAGCGTCTAGGAGGAGTAGCGTAACACACGTCCTCAAGCTCGCTTACAGTGTGATACATATAGCGTCTAGGAGGAGTAGCGTAACATACGCCCTCAAGCTGGCTTATAGTGGGATACATATAGCGTCTAGGAGGAGTACCGTAACACACGTCCTCAAGCTCGCTTATAGTGTGATACATATAGCGTCTAGGAGGTGTAGCGTAACAAACGTCCTCAAGCTCGCGTACAGTGTGATACATATAGCGTCTAGGAGGAGTAGCGTAACACAGTCCTCAAGCTGGCTTATAGTTTGATACATATAGCGTCTAGAAGGTGTAGCGTAACACACGTCCTCAAGCTGGCTTATAGTGTGATACATATAGCGTCTAGGAGGAGTAGCGTAACATTAGTCCTCAAGCTGGCTTACAGTGTGATACATATAGCGTCTAGGAGGAGTAGCGTAACACACGTCGTCAAGCTGGCTTATAGTGTGATACATATAGCGTCTAGGAGGAGTAGCGTAACACACGTCCTCAAACTGGCTTAAAGTGTGATACATATATCGTCTAGGAGGTGTAGCGTAACACACGTCCTCAAGCTGGTTTATAGTGTGAAACATATAGCCTCTAGGAGGAGTAGCGTAACACACGTCCTCAAGCTGGCTTATAGTGTGATACATATAGCGTCTAGGAGGTGTAGCGTAAAACACGTCCTCAAGCTCGCTTATAGCGTGATACATATAGCGTCTAGGAGGTGTATGTAGCGTAACACACGTCCTCAAGCTCGCGTACAGCGTGATACATATAGCGTCTAGGAGGAGTAGCGTAACACAAGTCCTCAAGCTGGCTAATAGTGTGACACATATAGCGTCTAGGAGGAGTAGTGTAACACACTTCCTCAAGCTCGCTACAGTGTGACACATATAGCGTCTAGGAGGAGTAGCGTAACACACGTCCTCAAGCTCGCTTATAGTGTGATACATATAGCGTCTAGGAGGAGTAGCGTAACACACGTCCTCAAGCTGGCTTATAGTGTGATATATATAGCGTATAGGTAGAGTAGCGTAACACACGTCCTCAAGCTCGCTTCCAGTGTGATACATATAGCGTTTAGGAGGAGTAGCGTAACACAAGTCCTCAAGCTCGCTTACAGTGTGATACATATAGCGTCTAGGAGGAGTAGCGTAACACACGTCCTCAAGCTCGCTTACAGTGTGACACATATAGCGTCTAGGAGGAGTAGCGTAACACACGTCCTAAAGCTCGCTTCCAGTGTGACAGGTATAGCGTATAGGAGGAGTAGCGTAACACACGTCCTCAAGCTGGCTTATAGTGTGATACATATAGCGTCTACGAGGAGTAGCGTAACACACGTCCTCAAGCTGGTTTATAGTGTGATATATATAGCGTCTAGGAGGAGTAGCGTAACACACGTCCTCAAGCTCGCTTATTTTGTGATACATATAGCGTCTACGAGGAGTAGCGTAACACACGTCCTCAAGCTCGCTTGCATTGTGATACATATAGCGTCTAGAAGGAGTAGCGTAACACACGTCCTCAAGCTCGCTTACAGTTTGATACATATAGCGTCTAGAAGGAGTAGCGTAACACACGTCCTCAAGCTGGCTTGCATTGTGATACATATAGCGTCTAGGAGGAGTAGCGTAACACACGTCCACAAGCTGGCTTATAGTGTGATACATATAGCGTCTACGAGGAGTAGCGTAACACACGTCCTCAAGCTGGTTTATAGTGTGATATATATAGCGTCTAGGAGGAGTAGCGTAACACACGTCCTCAAGTTCGCTTATAGCGTGATACATATAGCGTCTAGGAGGAGTAGCGTAACACAAGTCCTCAAGATAGCTTATAGTGTGAAACATATAGCGTCTAGGAGGAGTAGCGTAACACACTTCCTCAAGCTCGCTACAGTGTGACACATATAGCGTCTAGGAGGAGTAGCGTAACACACGTCCTCAAGCTCGCTTACAGTGTGACACATATAGCGTCTAGGAGGAGTAGCGTAACACACGTCCTCAAGCTCGTTTATAGTGTGATACATATAGCGTCTAGGAGGAGTAGCGTAACACACGTCCTCAAGATGGCTTATAGTGTGATACATATAGCGTCTAGGAGGAGTAGCATAACACACGTCCTCAAGCTCGCGTAAAGTGTGATACATATAATGTCTAGGAGGAGTAGCGTAACACACGTCCTCAAGCTCGCTTATAGTGTGACACGTATAGCGTCTAGGAGGACTAGCGTAACATCCGTCCTCAAGTTCGCTTATAGTGTGATACGTATAGCGTCTAGGAGGAGTAGAGTAACATCCGCTCTCAAGCTGGTTTATAGTGTGTTAAATATAGCGTCTAGGATGTGTATCGTAACACACGTCCTCAAGCTCGCGTACTGTGTGATACATATAGTGTCTAGGAGGTGTAGCGTAACACACGTCCTCAATCTGGCTTATAGTGTGACACGTATAGCGTCTAGGAGGAGTAGCGTAACACACGTCCTCAAGCTCGCTTCCAGTGTGACACGTATAGCGTTTTAGAGGAGTAGCGTAACACACGTCCTCAAGCTGGCTTATAGTGTGATACATATAGCGTCTAGGAGGAGTAGCGTAACACACGTCCTCAAGCTGGCTTTTAGTGTGATACATATAGCGTCTAGGAGGAGTAGCGTAACACACGTCCTCAAGCTCGCTTATAGTGTGACACATATAGCGTCTAGGAGGAGTAGCGTAACAGACGTCCTCAAGCTGGCTTATAGTGTGATACATATAGCGTCAAGGAGGAGTAGCGTAACACACGTCCTCAAGCTGGCTTATAGTGTGATACATATAGCGTCTAGGAGGAGTAGCCTAACACACGTCCTCAAGATGGCTTACAGTGTGACACATATAGCGTCTAGGAGGAGTAGCGTAATACACTTCCTCAAGCTCGCTACAGTGTGACACATATAGCGTCTAGTAGGAGTAGCGTAACACACGTCCTCAAGCTCGCTTACAGTGTGATCCATATAGCGTCTAGGAGGAGTAGCGTAACACACGTCCTCAAGCTCGCTTATAGTGTGACACGTATAGTGTCTAGGAGGAGTAGCGTAACATCCGTCCTCAAGTTCGCTTATAGTGTGATACGTATAGCGTCTAGGAGGAGTAGCGTAACGTCCGTCCTCAAGCTGGTTTATAGTGTGATACATATAGCGTCTAGGAGGTGTAGCGTAACACACGTCCACAAGCTCGCGTACAGTGTGATACATATAGTGTATAGGAGGTGTAGCGTAACACACGTCCTCAAGCTGGCTTATAGTGTGATACATATACCGTCTAGGAGGAGTAGCGTAACACACGTCCTCAAGCTGGCTTATAGTGGGATACATATAGCGTCTAGGAGGAGTAGCGTAACACACGTCCTCAAGCTGGCTTATAGTTTGATAAATATAGCGTCTAGGAGGAGTAGCGTAATACACGTCCTCAAACTGGCTTATAGTGTGATACATATATAGTCTAGGAGGTGTAGCGTAACACACGTCCTCAAGCTGGTTTATAGTGTGAAACATATAGCGTTTAGGAGATGTAGCGTAACACACGTCCTCATGCTGGCTTATAGTGTGATATATATACCGTCTAGGAGTTGTAGCGTAACACACGTCCTCAAGTTCGCTTATAGCGTGATACATATAGCGTCTAGGAGGAGTAGCGTAACACAAGTCCTCAAGCTAGCTTATAGTGTGAAACATATAGCGTCTAGGAGGAGTAGCGTAACACACTTCCTCAAGCTCGCTACAGTGTGACACATATAGCGTCTAGGAGGAGTAGCGTAACACACGTCCTCAAGCTCGCTTACAGTGTGACACATATAGCGTCTAGGAGGAGTAGCGTAACACACGTCCTCAAGCTCGTTTATAGTGTGATACATATAGCGTCTAGGAGGAGTAGCGTAACACACGTCCTCAAGATGGCTTATAGTGTGATACATATAGCGTCTAGGAGGAGTAGCATAACACACATCCTCAAGCTGGCTTATAGTGTGATACATATAGCGTCTAGGAGGAGTAGCGTAACACGTGTCCTCAAGCTCGCTTACAGTATGAAACATATAGCGTCTAGGAGGAGTAGCGTGACACATGTACTCAAGCTCGCTTATAGTGTGACACATATAGCGTCTAGGAGGAGTGGCGTAACAGACGCCCTCAAGCTGGCTTATAGTGTGATACATATAGCGTCTAGGAGGAGTAGCGTAAAACACCTCCTCAAGATGGCTTATAGTGTGATACATCTAGCGTCTAGGAGGAGTAGCGTAACACACGTCCTCAAGCTCGCTTATAGTGTGATACATATAGCGTCTAGGAGGAGTAGCGTAACACACGTCCTCAAGCTCGCTTATAGTGTGATCCATACAGTGTCTAGGAGGAGTAGCGTAACACACGTCCTCAAGCTCGCTTATAGTGTGATACGTATAGCGTCTAGGAGGAGTAGCGTAACATCCGCCCTCAAGCTGGTTTATAGTGTGTTACATATAGCGTCTAGGAGGAGTATCGTAACACAAATCCTCAAGCTTGCTTATAGTGTGACACATATAGCGTCTAGGAGGAGTAGCGTAACACACTTCCTCAAGCTCACTACAGTGTGACAAATATAGCGTCTAGGAGGAGTAGCGTAACAAACGTCCTCAAGCTCGCTTACAGTGTGACACATATAGCGTCTAGGAGGAGTAGCGTAACACACGTCCTCAAGCTCGCTTATAGTGTGATACATATAGCGTCTAGGAGGAGTAGCGTAACACACGTCCTCAAGCTGGCTTATAGTGTGATATATATAGCGTCTAGGTGGAGTAGCGTAACACACGTCCTCAAGCTCGCTTACAGAGTGATACATATAGCATTTAGGAGGAGTAGCGTAACACAAGTCCTCAAGCTGGCTTCCAGTGTGATACATATAGTGTCTAGGAGGAGTAGCGTAACACACGTCCTCAAGCTGGCTTATAGTGTGATACATATAGCGTCTAGGAGGAGTAGCGTAACACACGTCCTCAAGCTCGCTTACAGTGTGACACATATAGCGTCTAGGAGGAGTAGCGTAACACACGTCCTCAAGCTGGCTTGCAGTGTGATACAGTACATATAGAGTCTAGGGGAATAGCGTAACACACGTCTTCAAGCTGGCTGATAGTGTGATACATATAGCGTCTTGGAGGAGTAGCGTAAAACACGTCCTCAAGTTGGCTTATAGTGTCATACATATAGCGTCTAGGAGGAGTAGCGTAACACATGTCCTCAAGCTCGCTTACAGTTTGACACATATAGCGTCTGGGAGGAGTAGCTTGACATACGTCTTCAAGCTCGCTTATAGTGTGATACATATAGCGTCTAGGAGGAGTAGCGTAACACACGTCCTCAAGTTGGCTTATAGTGTGATACATATAGCGTCTAGGAGGAGTAACATTACACACGTCCTCAAGATGGCTTATAGTGTGATACATATAGCGTCTAGGAGGAGTAGCATAACACACGTCTTCAAGCTCGCATACAGTGTGATACATGTAATGTCTAGGAGGTGTAGCGTAGCGCACGTCCTCAAGCTGGCTTATAGTGTGACACGTATAGCGTCTAGGAGGAGTAGCATAACACACGTCTTGAAGCTCGCTTCTAGTGTGACACCTATAGCGTCTAGGAGGAGTAGCATAAAACACATCCTCAAGCTGGCTTATAGTGTGATACATATAGCGTCTAGGAGGAGTAGCGTAACACACGTCCTCAAGCTGGCTTATAGTGTGATACATATAGCGTCTAGGAGGAGTAGCGTAACACGTGTCCTCAAGCTCGCTTACAGTATGAAACATATAGCGTCTAGGAGGAGTAGCGTGACACACGTACTCAAGCTCGCTTATAGTGTGATACATATAGCGTCTAGGAGGAGTAGCGTAACAGACGTCCTCAAGCTGGCTTATAGTGTGATACATATAGCGTCTAGGAGGAGTAGCGTAATACACGTCCTCAAGATGGCTTATAGTGTGATACATCTAACGTCTAGGAGGAGTAGCGTAACACACGTCCTCAAGCTCGCTTACTGTGTGAAACATATAGCGTCTAGGAGGAGTAGCGTAACACACGTCCTCAAGCTCTCTTACAGTGTGATATATATAGCGTCTAGGAGGAGTAGCGTAACACACGTCCTCAAGCTGGCTTATAGTGTGACACGTATAGCGTATAGGAGGAGTAGCGTAACACACGTCCTCAAGCTCGCTTATAGTGTGACACGTATAGCTTCTAGGAGGAGTAGCGTAACATCCGACCTCAAGTTCGCTTATAGTGTGATACGTATAGCGTCTAGGAGGAGTAGCGTAACATCCGTCCTCAAGCTGGTTTATAGTGTGATACATATATCGTCTAAGAGGTGTAGCGTAACACACGTCCTCAAGCTCGCGTACAGTGTGATACATATAGTGTATAGGAGGTGTAGCTTAACACACGTCCTCAAGCTGGCTTATAGTGTGATATATATACCGTCTAAGAGGTGTAGCGTAACACACGTCCTCAAGCTGGTTTATAGTGTGATACATATAGCGTCTAGGAGGAGTAGCGTAACATACGTTCTCAAGCTGGCTTATAGTGGGATACATATAGCGTCTAGGAGGAGTAGCGTAACACACGTCCTCAAGCTCGCTTATAGTGTGATACATATAGCGTCTAGGAGGAGTAGCGTAACACACGTCCTCAAGCTCGCTTACAGTGTGATACATATAGCGTCTAGGAGGAGTAGCGTAACACACGTCCTCAAGCTGGCTTATAGTGTGATACATATAGCGTCTTGGAGGAGTAGCGTAAAACACGTCCTCAAGCTGGCTTATAGTGTCATACATATAGCGTCTAGGAGGAGTAGCGTAACACATGTCCTCAAGCTCGCTTACAGTTTGACACATATAGCGTCTGGGAGGAGTAGCTTGACATACGTCCTCAAGCTCGCTTATAGTGTGATACATATAGCGTCTAGGAGGAGTAGCGTAACACACGTCCTCAAGTTGGCTTATAGTGTGATACATATAGCGTCTAGGAGGAGTAACGTTACACACGTCCTCAAGATGGCTTATAGTGTGATACATATAACGTCTAGGAGGAGTAGCATAACACACGTCTTCAAGCTCGCGTACAGTGTGATACATATAATGTCTAGGAGGTGTAGCGTAGCGCACGTCCTCAAGCTGGCTTATAGTGTGACACGTATAGCGTCTAGGAGGAGTAGCATAACTCACGTCCTGAAGCTCGCTTCTAGTGTGACACCTATAGCGTCTAGGAGGAGTAGCGTAAAACACATCCTCAAGCTGGCTTATAGTGTGATACATATAGCGTCTAGGAGGAGTAGCGTAACACACGTCCTCAAGCTGGCTTATAGTGTGATACATATAGCGTCTAGGAGGAGTAGCGTAACACGTGTCCATGAAGCTCGCTTACAGTATGAAACATATAGCGTCTAGGAGGAGTAGCGTGACACACGTACTCAAGCTCGCTTATAGTTTGATACATATAGCGTCTAGGAGGAGTAGCGTAACAGACGTCCTCAAGCTGGCTTATAGTGTGATACATATAGCGTCTAGGAGGAGTAGCGTAATACACGTCCTCAAGATGGCTTATAGTGTGATACATCTAGCTTCTAGGAGGAGTAGCGTAACACACGTCCTCAAGCTCGCTTACAGTGTGAAAAATATAGCGTCTAGGAGGAGTAGCGTAACACACGTCCTCAAGCTCTCTTACAGTGTGATACATATAGCGTCTAGGAGGAGTAGCGTAACACACGTCCTCAAGCTCGCTTACAGTGTGATACGTATAGCGTCTAGGAGTAGCGTAACACACGTCCTCAAGCTGGCTTATAGTGTGATAAATATAGCGTCTAGGAGGTGTATGTAGCGTAACACACGTCCTCAAGCTCGCGTACAGCGTGATACATATAGCGTCTAGGAGGAGTAGGGTAACACAAGTCCTCAAGCTAGCTTATAGTGTGATACATACAGCGTCTGGGAGGAGTAGCGTAACACACGTCCTCAAGCTAGCTTATAGTTTGATACATAAAGAGTCTAGGAGGTGTAGCGTAACACACGTCCTCAAGCTGGCTTACAGTGTGATACATATAGCGTCTAGGAGGAGTAGCGTAAAACACGTCGTCAAGCTGGCTTATATTGTGATACATATAGCGTATAGGAGGAGTAGCGTAACACACGTCCTTAAGCTGGTTTATAGTGTGAAACATATAGCGTCTAGGAGATGTAGCGTAACACACGTCCTCATGCTGGCTTATAGTGTGATACATATACCGTCTAGTAGGTGTATGTAGCGTAACACACGTCCTCAAGCTCGCGTACAGCGTGATACATATAGCGTCTAGGAGGAGTATCGTAACACAAATCCTCAAGCTTGCTTATAGTGTGACACATATAGCGTCTAGGAGGAGTAGCGTAACACACTTTCTCAAGCTCACTACAGTGTGACACATATAGCGTCTAGGAGGAGTAGCGTAACACACGTCCTCAAGCTCGCTTACAGTGTGACACATATAGCGTCTAGGAGGAGTAGCGTAACACACGTCCTCAAGCTCGCTTATAGTGTGATACATATAGCGTCTAGGAGGAGTAGCGTAACACACGTCCTCAAGCTGGCTTATAGTGTGATATATATAGCGTCTAGGTGGAGTAGCGTAACACACGTCCTCAAGCTGGCTGATAGTGTGATACATATAGCGTCTTGGAGGAGTAGCGTAAAACACGTCCTCAAGTTGGCTTATAGTGTCATACATATAGCGTCTAGGAGGAGTAGCGTAACACATGTCCTCAAGCTCGCTTACAGTTTGACACATATAGCGTCTGGGAGGAGTAGCTTGACATACGTCTTCAAGCTCGCTTATAGTGTGATACATATAGCGTCTAGGAGGAGTAGCGTTACACACGTCCTCAAGATGGCTTATAGTGTGATACATATAGCGTCTAGGAGGAGTAGCATAACACACGTCTTCAAGCTCGCGTACAGTGTGATACATGTAATGTCTAGGAGGTGTAGCGTAGCGCACGTCCTCAAGCTGGCTTATAGTGTGACACGTATAGCGTCTAGGAGGAGTAGCATAACACACGTCCTGAAGCTCGCTTCTAGTGTGACACCTATAGCGTCTAGGAGGAGTAGCGTAAAACACATCCTCAAGCTGGCTTATAGTGTGATACATATAGAGTCTAGGAGGAGTAGCGTAACACACGTCCTCAAGCTGGCTTATAGTGTGATACATATAGCGTCTAGGAGGAGTAGCGTAACACGTGTCCTCAAGCTCGCTTACAGTATGAAACATATAGCGTCTAGGAGGAGTAGCGTGACACACGTACTCAAGCTCGCTTATAGTGTGATACATATAGCGTCTAGGAGGAGTAGCGTAACAGACGTCCTCAAGCTGGCTTATAGTGTGATACATATAGCGTCTAGGAGGAGTAGCGTAATACACGTCCTCAAGATGGCTTATAGTGTGATACATCTAGCGTCTAGGAGGAGTAGCGTAACACACGTCCTCAAGCTCGCTTACTGTGTAAAACATATAGCGTCTAGGAGGAGTAGCGTAACACACGTCCTCAAGCTCTCTTACAGTGTTATACATATAGCGTCTAGGAGGAGTAGCGTAACACACGTCCTCAAGCTCGCTTACAGTGTGATACGTATAGCGTCTAGGAGTAGCGTAACACACGTCCTCAAGCTGGCTTATAGTGTGACACGTATAGCGTATAGGAGGAGTAGCGTAACACACGTCCTCAAGCTCGCTTATAGTGTGACACGTATAGCTTCTAGGAGGAGTAGCGTAACATCCGACCTCAAGTTCGCTTATAGTGTGATACGTATAGCGTCTAGGAGGAGTAACGTAACATCCGTCCTCAAGCTGGTTTATAGTGTGATACATATAGCGTCTAGGAGGTGTAGCGTAACACACGTCCTCAAGCTCGCGTACAGTGTGATACATATAGTGTATAGGAGGTGTAGCTTAACACACGTCCTCAAGCTGGCTTATAGTGTGAAACATATAGCGTCTAGGAGATGTAGCGTAACATACGTCCTCATGCTGGCTTATAGTGTGATACATATACCGTCTAGTAGGTGTATGTAGCATAACACACGTCCCCAAGCTCGCGTACACCGTGATACATATAGCGTCTAGGAGGAGTATCGTAACACAA
The DNA here is from genome assembly GCA_963662155.1 of Lamellibrachia columna. NCBI lineage: Eukaryota > Metazoa > Annelida > Polychaeta > Sabellida > Siboglinidae > Lamellibrachia > Lamellibrachia columna. The sequence continues at coordinate 17,945,357 of OY759271.1, read as the reverse complement.
ATCCTCAAGCTTGCTTATAGTGTGACACATATAGCGTCTAGGAGGAGTAGCGTAACACACTTCCTCATGCTCGCTACAGTGTGACACATATAGCGTCTAGGAGGAGTAGCGTAACACACGTCCTCATGCTCGCTTACAGTGTGACACATATAGCGTCTAGGAGGAGTAGCGTAACACACGTCCTCAAGCTCGCTTATAGTGTGATACATATAGCGTCTAGGAGGAGTAGCTTAACACACGTCCTCAAGCTGGCTTATAGTGTGATACATATCGTGTATAGGAGGTGTAGCGTAACACACGTCCTCAAGCTGGCTTATAGTGTGATACATATAGCGTCTAGGAGGAGGAGCGTAACACACGTCCTCATGCTGGCTTATAGTGTGATACATATACCGTCTAGGAGGTGTATGTGGCGTAACACACGTCCTCAAGCTCGCGTACAGCGTGATACATATAGCGTCTAGGAGGAGTAGGGTAACACAAGTCCTCAAGCTAGTTTATAGTGTGATACATATAGCGTTTGGGAGGAGTAGCGTAACACACGTCCTCAAGCTAGCTTATAGTTTGATACATAAAGAGTCTAGGAGGTGTAGCGTAACACACGTCCTCAAGCTGGCTTACAGTGTGATACATATAGCGTCTAGGAGGAGTAGCGTAACACACGTCGTCAAGCTGGCATATATTGTGATACATATAGCGTCAAGGAGGAGTAGCGTAACACACGTCCTCAAACTGGTTTATAGTGTGAAACATATAGCGTCTAGGAGATGTAGCGTAACACACGTCCTCATGCTGGCTTATAGTGTGATACATATACCGTCTAGTAGGTGTATGTAGCGTAACACACGTCCTCAAGCTCGCGTACAGCGTGATACATATAGCGTCTAGGAGGAGTATCGTAACACAAATCCTCAAGCTTGCTTATAGTGTGACACATATAGCGTCTAGGAGGAGTAGCGTAACACACTTCCTCAAGCTCGCTACAGTGTGACACATATAGCGTGTAGGAGGAGTAGCGTAACACACGTCCTCATGCTCGCTTAGAGTGTGACACATATAGCGTCTAGGAGGAGTAGCGTAACACACGACCTCAAGCTCGCTTATAGTGTGATACATATAGCGTCTAGGAGGAGTAGCGTAACACACGTCCTCAAGCTGGCTTATAGTGTGATATATATAGCGTCTAGGTGGAGTAGCGTAACACACGTCCTCAAGCTCGCTTACAGAGTGATACATATAGCGTTTAGGAGGAGTAGCGTAACACACGTCCTCAAGCTCGCTTACAGTGTGACACATATAGCGTCTAGGAGTAGTAGCGTAACACACGTCCTCAACCTCGCTTTCAGTGTGACACGTATAGCGTCTAGGAGTAGTAGCGTAACACACATCCTCAAGCTCGCTTACAGTGTGATACATATAGCGTCTAGGAGGAGTAGCGTAACACACGTCCTCAAGCTGGCTTGCAGTGTGATACATATAGCGTCTAGGAGGTGTAGCGTAACCCACGTCCTCAAGCTGTCTTCTAGTGTGATCCATATAGCGTCTAGGAGGAGTAGCGTAACACACTTCCTCAAGCTGGCTTATAGTGTGATACATATAGCGTCTAGGAGGAGTAGCGTAACACACCTCCTCAAGCTCGCTTATAGTGTAATACATATAGCGTCTAGGAGGAGTAGCGTAACACACATCCTCAAGCTGGCTTATAGTGTGATACATATAGCGTCTAGGAGGAGTAGCGTAACACACGTCCTCAAGATGGCTTACAGTGTGATACATATAGCGTCTAGGAGGAGTAGCGTAACACACGTCCTCAAGCTCGGTTATAGTGTCATACGTATAGCGTCTAGGAGCAGTAGCGTAAAATAGGTCCTCAAGCTCGCTTACAGTGTGACACGTATAGCGTCTAGGAGGAGTAGCGTAACACACGTCCTCAAGCTCGCTTACAGTGTGATACGTATAGCGTCTAGGAGGAGTAGCGTAACACAGGTCCTCAAGCTCGCTTACAGTGTGACACATATAGCGGCTAGGAGGAGTAGCGTAACACACGTCCTCAAGCTCGCTTACAGTGTGATACGTATAGCGTCTAGGAGGAGTAGCGTAACACAGGTCCTCAAGCTCGCTTACAGTGTGACACATATAGCGGCTAGGAGGAGTAGCGTAACACACGTCCTCAAGCTCGCTTACAGTGTGATACGTATAGCGTCTAGGAGGAGTAGCGTAACACAGGTCCTCAAGCTCGCTTACAGTGTGACACATATAGCGGCTAGGAGGAGTAGCGTAACAAACGTCCTCAAGCTCGCTTACAGTGTGATACATATAGCGTCTAGGAGGAGTAGCGTAACACACGTCCTCAAGCTCGCTTACAGTGTGATACGTATAGCGTCTAGGAGTAGCGTAACACACGTCCTCAAGCAGGCTTATAGTGTGACGCGTATAGCGTATAGGAGGAGTAGCGTAACACACGCCCTCAAGCTCGCTTATAGTGTGACACGTATAGCGTCTAGGAGGAGTAGCGTAACATCCGTCCTCAAGTTCACTTATAGTGTGATACGTATAGCGTCTAGGAGGAGTAGCGTAACATCCGTCCTCAAGCTGGTTTATAGTGTGATACATATAGCGTCTAGGAGGTGTAGCGTAACACACGTCCTCAAGCTCGCGTACAGTGTGATACATATCGTGTATAGGAGGTGTAGCGTAACATACGTCCTCAAGCTGGCTTATAGTGTGATACATATAGCGTCTAGGAAGAGGAGCGTAACACACGTCCTCCAGCTGGTTTATAGTGTGATACATATAGCGTCTAGGAGGAGTAGCGTAACATACGTCCTCAAGCTGGCTTATAGTGGGATACATATAGCGTCTAGGAGGAGTAGCGTAACACACTTCCTCAAGCTCGCTTATAGTGTGATACATATAGCGTCTAGGAGGTGTAGCGTAACACACGTCCTCAAGCTCGCGTACAGTGTGATACATATAACGTCTGGGAGGAGTTGCGTAAAACACGTCCTCAAGCTAGCTTATAGTTTGATACATAAAGCGTCGAGGAAGTGTAGCGTAACACACGTCCTTAAACTGGCTTATAGTGTGATAAATATATCGTCTAGGAGGTGTAGCGTAACACCCGTCCTCAAGCTGGTTTATAGTGTGAAACATATAGCGTCTAGGAGATGTAGCGTAACACACGTCCTCATGCTGGCTTATAGTGTGATACATATACCGTCTAGGAGGTGTATGTAGCGTAACACACGTCCTCAAGCTCGCGTACAGCGTGATACATATAGCGTCTAGGAGGAGTAGGGTAACACAAGTCCTCAAGCTAGCTTATAGTGTGATACATATAGCGTCTGGGAGGAGTAGCGTAACACACGTCCTCAAGCTGGTTTATAGTGTGAAACATATAGCGTCTAGGAGATGTAGCGTAACACACGTCCTCATGCTGGCTTATAGTGTGATACATATACCGTCTAGGAGGTGTATGTAGCGTAACACACGTCCTCAAGCTCGCGTACAGCGTGATACATATAGCGTCTAGGAGGAGTAGGGTAACACAAGTCCTCAAGCTAGCTTATAGTGTGATACATATAGCGTCTGGGAGGAGTAGCGTAACACACGTCCTCAAGCTAGCTTATAGTTTGATACATAAAGAGTCTAGGAGGTGTAGCGTAACACACGTCCTCAAGCTGGCTTACAGTGTGATACATATAGCGTCTAGGAGGAGTAGCGTAACACACGTCGTCAAGCTGGCTTATATTGTGATACATATAGCGTCTAGGAGGAGTAGCGTAACACACGTCCTCAAGCTGGTTTATAGTGTGAAACATATAGCGTCTAGGAGATGTAGCGTAACACACGTCCTCATGCTGGCTTATAGTGTGATACATATACCGTCTAGCAGGTGTATGTAGCATAACACACGTCCTCAAGCTCGCGTACAGCGTGATACATATAGCGTCTAGGAGGAGTATCGTAACACAAATCCTCAAGCTTGCTTATAGTGTGACACATATAGCGTCTAGGAGGAGTAGCGTAACACACTTCCTCAAGCTCGCTACAGTGTGACACATATAGCGTCTAGGAGGAGTAGCGTAACACACGTCCTCATGCTCGCTTACAGTGTGACACATATAGCGTCTAGGAGGAGTAGCGTAACACACGTCCTCAAGCTCGCTTATAGTGTGATACATATAGCGTCTAGGAGGAGTAGCGTAACACACGTCCTCAAGCTGGCTTATAGTGTGATACATATCGTGTATAGGAGGTGTAGCGTAACACACGTCCTCAAGCTGGCTTATAGTGTGATACATATAGCGTCTAGGAGGAGGAGCGTAACACACGTCCTCCAGCTGGTTTATAGTGTGATACATATAGCGTCTAGGAGGAGTAGCGTAACATACGTCCTCAAGCTGGCTTATAGTGGGATACATATAGCGTCTAGGAGGAGTAGCGTAACACACTTCCTCAAGCTCGCTTATAGTGTGATACATATAGCGTCTAGGAGGTGTAGCGTAACACACGTCCTCAAGCTCGCTTACAGTGTGATACATATAGCGTTTAGGAGGAGTAGCGTAACACAAGTCCTCAAGCTCGCTTACAGTGAGATACATATAGCGTCTAGGAGGAGTAGCGTAACACACGTCCTCAAGCTCGCTTACAGTGTGATACATATAGCGTTTAGGAGGAGTAGCGTAACACAAGTCCTCAAGCTCGCTTACAGTGAGATACATATAGCGTCTAGGAGGAGTAGCGTAACACACGTCCTCAAGCTCGCTTACAGTGTGACACATATAGCGTCTATGAGTAGTAGCGTAACACACGTCCTCAACCTCGCTTTCAGTGTGACACGTATAGCGTCTAGGAGGAGTAGCGTAACACACGTCCTCAAGCTCGCTTATAGTGTGATACATATATCGTCTACGAGGAGTAGCGTAACACACGTTCTCAAGCTCGCTTACAGTGTGATACATATAGCGTCTAGGAGGAGTAGCGTAACACACGTCCTCAAGCTGGCTTGCAGTGTGATACATATAGCGTCTAGGAGGTGTAGCGTAACACACGTCTTCTAGTGTGATCCATATAGCATCTAGGAGGAGTAGCGTAACACACTTCCTCAAGCTGGCTTATAGTGTGATACATATAGCGTCTAGGAGGAGTAGCGTAACACACGTCCTCCAGCTGGTTTATAGTGTGATACATATAGCGTCTAGGAGGAGTAGCGTAACACACGTCCTCAAGCTGGCTTGCAGTGTGATACATATAGCGTCATGAGGAATAGCGTAACACACGTCCTCAAGCTCGCTTATAGTGTGATACATATAGCGTCTAGGAGAAGTAGCGTAACACACGTCCTCAAGATGGCTTATAATGTGATACATATAGCGTCTAGGAGGAGTAGCGTAACACACGTCCTCAAGCTCGCTTATAGTGTGATCCATATAGCGTCTAGGAGGAGTAGCGTAACATCCGTCCTCAAGTTCGCTTATAGTGGCGTAACATCCGCCCTCAAGCTGGTTTATAGTGTGTTACATATAGCGTCTAGGAGGTGTATCGTAACACACGTCCTCAAGATCGCGTACAGTGTGATACATATAGTGTCTAGGAGGAGTAGCGTAACACAAGTCCTCAAGCTGGCTTATAGTGTGACACATATAGCGTCTAGGAGGAGTAGCGTAACACACGTCCTCAAGCTCGCTTACAGTGTGACACATATAGCGTCTTGGAGGAGTAGCGTAACACACGTCCTCAAGCTCGCTTACAGTGTGACACATATAGCGTCTAGGAGGAGTAGCGTAGCACATTTCCTCAAGATCGCTTACAGTGTGAAACATGTGGCGTCTAGGAGGTGTAGCATAATACACGTCCTCAAGCTGGCTTATAGTGTGATACATATAGCGTCTAGGAGAAGTAGTTTAACACACGTCCTCAAGCTCGCTTACGTTGTGATACATATAGCGTCTAGGAGGAGTAGCGTTACACACGTCCTCAAGCTGGCTTATAGTGTGATACATATAGCGTCTAGGAGGAGTAGCGTTAGACACGTCCTCAAGCTGGCTACATGACGACATGATTTGATCTGCCAAGTGGGCGGTTACAATTTACGTACCACGCTATGCGTGCTTTCTACGGTTGTTCAGAGTTTGTGATCTACGTTAAACCGGCACATAAGTTCCTTCGTACGAACGCTTCGAGAAACCCGCAGTGGTACATGTTTTTTGGGCCATGAAGTTGTATCCATCATTGCCCTGTCAAAATTTAACTGGTTAGTGCAAGGAGTCTCAAGTAATTATACTCCAAACAGCTAAATATTGGCTAACGCCGGAATGTGTGGTTGTCTGTGCGTGTCTGTGTCCACCATTGTCTGTAACCAGGTACTTATTTATACAGCTGAGTGAACTGTGGCAACGTGGGATTAACGAAATTGCCAAAGCTTCGAAACGGCAGCAAGAGGATTCGAACTCGGGTTCTCTCGATTGAGGGTCCGACGTTCTAAACGCCGCGCCACCGCACCACGCCGCGCCACCGCACCACGCCGCGCCACCGCACCACGCCGCGCCACCGCACCACGCCGCGCCACCGCACCACGCCGCGCCACCGCACCACGCCGCGCCACCGCACCACGCCGCGCCACCGCACCACGCCGCGCCACCGCACGACGCCGCGCCACCGCCACACGCCGCGCCACCGCACCACGCCGCGCCACCGCACCACGCCGCGCCACCGCCACACGCCGCGCCACCGCACCACGCCGCGCCACCGCACCACGCCGTGCCACCGCACCACGCCGCGCCACCGCACCACGCCGCGCCACCGCCACACGCCGCGCCACCGCACCACGCCGCGCCACCGCACCACGCCGCGCCACCGCACCACGCCGCGCCACCGCCACCCACTTCTATTGATCTTAGACAATTAGTTGAATATGATCGGTTTGTTAGAAAAGCGGCAAAATGAAGAACATTTCAGCCTCAATAAAGCAGTTATCGTGGAGCGAGTGAAACAAGTCTTGAACCATGCAGGCGGGTCGCTGCAGACAAGCCATATCCGTGGGCCCCCGGGCACAAACCATCCTCGTGGGCCCCCAGGCACAAACCATCCCCGTGGGCCCCCGGGCACAAACCATCCTCGTGGGCACCCGGGCACTAACTATCCCCGTGGGCCCCGGGCACAAACTATCCCCGTGGGACCCCGGGCACAAACCATCCCCGTGGGCCCTCGGGCACAAACCATCCCCGGGGGCCTCGGGCACACCTACAAAATGTTAGCCCCATATATGCGAAACTGACGGAGATATGAGAGAACAGACATACGGGCACACGGAATCACAAACTACTTTGTGTTAAAGATTATAGACGAGTTACAATGATTGTGTTGTGATTTTTTCCCTCAAATATATACCCTTGTTTTTAAAATGAGTATACAATAAAGGCTTCATCATGGAAGTATCATGTTTTTGTATACTTACTTAATTACCAGTATGCTTTTAAATTATCTTGCATAAGGTCTGCTGCCAGAGCATTGGAGTATTCGGTCTAATCGTCAAGACGAACACCGTTGTATTTCTACATTCACTATACATAACAGTAGCATTTAACGGCAGGGAAGATGTGATCCCATTGCTTGCACAGACACCAGGGGCGTCTTGGATCGTTGGGTCAACGTCTAATCCTACACATCACGCATGGCAACGTCCACGTCGCTCGATTTATTGGCCACCGATTCGTAATCATCTCTTCGAATCTTGTCCAAGTACAGGCACGATATCAAGTAGAGCTTAGCGTTTCATTTGCGTCTCCATGAAATTTTAATAGGCACATGATGCTTGGCACTAGCGAGCTCGTGCGTGCGTCTCACGGCGGATGTCACTGTCGGAAGGTTCGTCCTCGCAATCGCATGCAGCCGTCACGTTTACAACAATATGGTGTTGATGTTGGTAAGTGATAGAGGGATCTACAATACAGTGATAGAGGAATCTACAATAGAGTGAAAGAGGGGTCTAAAATACAGTGATAGAGGGGTCTACAATACAGTGATAGAGGGATCTACAATACAGTGATAGAGGGATCTACAATACAGTGATAGAGGGGTCTACAATACAGTGATAGAGGGGTCTAAAATACAGTGATAGAGGGGTCTACAATACAGTGATAGAGGGGTCTACAATACAGTGATAGAGGGATCTACAATACAGTGATAGAAGGATCTACAATACAGTGATAGAGGGGTCTACAATACAGTGATAGAGGGGTCTAAAATACAGTGATAGAGGGGTCTACAATACAGTGATAGAGGGGTCTACAATACAGTGATAGAGGGGTCTACAATACAGTGATAGAGGGGTCTACAATACAGTGATAGAGGGGTCTACAATACAGTGATAGAAGGGTCTACAATACAGTGATAGAGGGGTCTACAATACAGTGATAGAGGGGTCTACAATACAGTGATATAGGGGTCTACAATACAGTGATAGAGGGGTCTACAATACAGTGATAGAGGGGTCTACAATACAGTGATAGAGGGGTCTACAATACAGTGATAGAGGGGTCTACAATAGAGTGATAGAGGGGTCTAAAATACAGTGATAGAGGGGTCTACAATACAGTGATAGAGGGGTCTGCAATACAGTGATAGAGGGGTCTACAATAGAGTGATAGAGGGGTCTAAAATACAGTGATAGAGGGGTCTACAATACAGTGATAGAGGGGTCTACAATACAGTGATAGAGGGGTCTAAAATACAGTGATAGAGGGGTCTACAATACAGTGATAGAGGGGTCTGCAATACAGTGATAGAGGGGTCTACAATACAGTGATAGAGGGGTCTAAAATACAGTGATAGAGGGATCTACAATACAGTGATAGAGGGGTCTACGATACAGTGATAGAGGGGTCTACAATACAGTGATAGAGGGGTCTACAATAGAGTGATAGAGGGGTCTAAAATACAGTGATAGAGTGGTTTACAATACAGTGATAGAGGGGTCTGCAATACAGTGATAGAGGGGTCTACAATAGAGTGATAGAGGGGTCTACAATACAGTGATAGAGGGGTCTACAATACAGTGATAGAGGGGTCTACAATACAGTGATAGAGGGGTCTGCAATACAGTGATAGAGGGGTCTACAATACAGTGATAGAGGGGTCTACAATACAGTGATAGAGGGGTCTACAATACAGTGATAGAGGGGTCTACAATACAGTGATAGAAGGGTCTACAATACAGTGATAGAGGGGTCTACAATACAGTGATAGAGGGGTCTACAATACAGTGATAGAGGGGTCTACAATACAGTGATAGAGGGGTCTACAATAGAGTGATAGAGGGGTCTAAAATACAGTGATAGAGGGGTTTACAATACAGTGATAGAGGGGTCTGCAATACAGTGATAGAGGGGTCTACAATAGAGTGATAGAGGGGTCTAAAATACAGTGATAGAGGGGTCTACAATACAGTGATAGAGGGGTCTACAATACAGTGATAGAGGGGTCTGCAATACAGTGATAGAGGGGTCTACAATAGCGTGATAGAGGGGTCTAACATACAGTGATAGAGGGGTCTACAATACAGTGATAGAGGGGTCTACAATACAGTGATAGAGGGGTCTACAATACAGTGATAGAGGGGTCTACAATACAGTGATAGAGGGGTCTATAATACAGTGATAGAGGGGTCTACAATACAGTGATAGAGGAGTCTACAATACAGTGATAGAGGGGTCTACAATACAGTGATAGAGGGGTCTACAATACAGTGATAGAGGGTTCTACAATGCAGTGATAGAGGGGTCTACAATACAGTGATAGAGGGGTCTACAATACAGTGATAGAGGGGTCTACAATACAGTGATAGAGGGGTCTACAATACAGTGATAGAGGAGTCTACAATACAGTGATAGAGGGGTCTACAATACAGTGATAGACGGGTCTACAATACAGTGATAGAGGGATCTACAATACAGTGATAGAGGGATCTACAATACAGTGATAGAGGGGTCTACAATACAGTGATAGAGGGGTCTACAATACAGTGATAGAGGGGTCTATAATACAGTGATAGAGGGTTCTAAAATACAGTGATAGAGGGGTCTACAATACAGTGATAGAGGGGTCTACAATATAGTGATAGAGGGGTCTACAATAGAGTGATAGAGGGGTCTACAATACAGTGATAGAGGGGTCTAAAATACAGTGATAGAGGGGTCTACAATACAGTGATAGAAGAATCTACAATACAGTGATAGAGGGGTCTACGATACAGTGATAGAGGGGTCTACAATACAGTGATAGAGGGATCTACAATACAGTGATAGAGGGGTCTACAATACAGTGATAGAGGGATCTACCATTGTAAAGTGAGTATCGCTGTTTAGATTTCTTTCAATTGTGCCATCTACTGTTTTGTAAGAATTGAAGATCTCTCTTCGTTTTCTACGGCAGCTTGGCAAAAACAGGCCATATATTCTAACCTGATATGAATCACGTATGTGGGAAATACGGGGAACTTGTTTATATGTTCCCCATGGATCATACGGCCACTGTCCATAACTATGTTTACTGACGTTAAAAATAACACGGCTCCTTTTACCTCCCAGAAACCACCGCACGATCGCAGCGTCATCAAGCCAACGATACA
>OY759271.1:17909727-17929727 GCA_963662155.1 Lamellibrachia columna | reverse complement strand
TTAGTTTCTCGATCTCTTCGTTGATGTTTTGCCAATAGACAGATTCACGCACCAGCATTCTTGTCTTTTCGATGCCTTGATGACCTTGGTGACCTTGATGACCTTGGTGCAGCTGCTGAAGGATATCGGGACGCATGCATTCTGGAATCAACACTTGTTTTCCCTTAAAAATGACGCCATCCTCAATACCAAGTTCATCTCGGTATGACCAGAATGAACGTAGCTCACGCGGTAGATATCGCATATTCTCCGGCCATCTCTGGAAGATGACTTCTGATAACGCAGACAACATCGGACAGTTGCGTGTCTCGTCTCGTAACGTTTGCTGTTTTGTTTGGCTGAAATTGATCAGATTGAACGACACTTCATCCACCCTCATATCCAATTCTACTTCTGCTGTGTTCGTTGGATTAGGCAGACGTGACAATGCGTCCGACACTACCATCTCATTGCCTGGGCGATACTTTACACTGTAGTCGTATCCCTGGATTTTGACTAACATCCTCTGGAGACGAGATGGTGCCGACGCAATTGGTTTGCTACATATCATTTCCAGAGGTTTGTGGTCTGTTGTGATGGTAAATGACCTTCCATACAGATATGCGTGGAAACTCTCAACACCATAGACTAGAGCGAGCATTTCTCTTTCGATATTGCTGTAGTTTGCCTGTGTTTTAATGAGGGTTTTTGACGAAAATGCTACTGGTTTCTCCTCTTGAACTAACGCCGCACCTAGCCCCTTCATCGATGCATCTACTTCTAAGGTTATTGGCTTCTTCACATCATAGTAGACCATGCGTGCCTCGTGTGTGATGGCGGCCTTCAGTTCATTGAAAACCACTTGATGGTCTTCAGCCCACTCAAAAGGGACATCATTTTTTAGTAGATCACGTAAGATCGATGCACGTTGACTCAGGTTGCGAATGAAGCACCCCATGTATGTCATCAGACCTAGGAAACGCTGCAGGTCTTCCTTATCTTGTAGCACTGGCATATCGTGAATGTCTTGTACTTTGGATGGGTCAGGAGAAACGCCTTCTGCGCTGTAAATGTTACCGAAGAACGATTTTGACTTCTGTTTGATCATGCATTTCGCAGAGTTGAACACAAGTCCGGATGAGTTCGCGACTTCTAGAAGAGCCACAAGGCGTTCATCGTGCTCTTCCTGTGTCGCACCGAAGACACATATATCGTCAGCGATGCCGACACATCCATCCAGGCCTTCCAGGATCTCGTCCATTCTTTGCTGGAATATGTCCTGGCTCACGCACAAGCCAAATGGCAATCGCTGGTAGCAATATCGACCTATTGGCGAACGGAATGTTGTCAAAAGTTGGCTTTGCTCATCTAGCTGCACGCTCCAATATCCTGAATTTGCATCTAATTTTCTGAACCACTTGGCGCCGACAAAAGCCGGATTGATCTCCTCCAGTGTGGGTGTTTTGTGTGGACATAGCTTTATCGCTTCATTGAGTCGTTTGGGATCCAGACATATACGAAGGCTTCCATCTTTCTTAGTGCTGTACACAATACTGGAGCACCAGTCAGTGTGTTCCTTGACCTTTCGTATTATGCCCATGTCCACCATCTTTGTTAGCTCTTCCTCTATCTTCGGCTTCAGGTTAATATTACATTTCCTGGGTCGATCGATGCGAGGCTCTGCATCTGGTTTGAGAATTATTTTAGCAGGCTCGTCGAATTTGCCCAGTGTATCAAACTGCCCCGGGTACAGTTTCTGCAGGTCTTTCACTGATGAGATTGATCTCTTTTCAGTTGCAGCCATGACAGTTTCTACCTTGCAGTTGATGGTGACCATTTTCAGTGCTTCGCACGTCGCCAGTCCTAGTATGACGGGACCAGGGACATCAACTACATAGAAGATTGCGTTCACCCATTTGGACTGGCCACTTCTGCACGCGAGTGTAAAGCTGCCAATACATTTGATTCTTTCCCCAGAGTATGCCGTAAGTGTAGTTTGGCCGATGGGTGTGAGGATCTTCGTAGGTTCAGTGTTACCATACATTTGTTTAAATGTACGTATTGGCAGTGCGTTGTCTTGAGTTCCAGTGTCTATTTTCAACCCCAAGGACTTGGCGTGCTTCATCTGCGGGCATCTTATGTCCACCGTGGTGAACGCGTCTCCGCGGGTTGATACTGCGTGGAGGCACTTGTTTGATACTTGCGTCACCTCGACATTATTGAAGGTTTCTGTGAATTCATCTGTATCAGTGGAGCTAGACGTATCATCACGTCTTTCCTTCATGGCCGCACTTTACGATCCTTGAACTTCCGAGATCTCCATTTCTGATTGACATCATCTTTCTTCTCATCAGATGTCTGTCTGCATTGCTGTTGCCAGTGCCCCTGTGGCCACAAGCTTTACAGGTATCTCTGTACGCAGGGCATTGCTGTTGCCAGTGCCCCTTGCGGCCACAAGCTTTACAGGTATCTCTGTACGCAGGGCATTGCTGTTGCCAGTGCCCCTTGCGGCCACAAGCTTTACAGGTATCTCTGTACGCAGGGCATTGCCTATATTTGTGATACAGTGCACAATTTTTGCAACGTTTTTTTCCCGTAGTAACATGATCCACTGAGTGGCTAATTCCCTCGTGCAGGCTTTTCAGTCTATCCGTACCGAGAGCAGCAGCTTCATGTCGTCTGCCTTCGGTGAGCACATCATGTAAGGTTAGGGCTTTGTCTTTTCCTAGCAGCTCACGCCGAAAGATTTCCATCCGCGTGCCGGCAATAACTAACTCAATTATTCGATCTTGCATCTCCTTCTCAGTGAATTCACATAACTGTGCCTGTGTTCGGGCTCGTGTCACAAATTCATCTAGCGACTCATCTCTCTTCTGCCGGTACTGCATCAGGCTTAGTCGCTGTATCCGGAAGTTTACAGCGACCTTCAGTTGTGTCTCGAATAGCTCCCACAGGTTTGCAGGATCTTTCTGATCATCGTCTGTTAACCCGGATGCATTGAGGCGACGCAAACCCTCATCACCAAGACCAATCTTGATTTTGCGTGCTATTTTTTCGTTGTTTGTAACCTCGTTATCTTCGCACACCAGTAACAGTCTCTGCTTGAAAAGCTTGAACGTATCTGCCACGTCATGTGCAGCCCAATTCATCGCAGGGTACTTCGAATTTGCCATATTGCAGTTAAGTTGGTTTGTCTATGGTAACTGAGTTGCGCATTAGTTTGCAGATTCGACCGACTAGGAATGCGGAATGGGCGAACGATAACAGGTGTACTTCGCGACACGAGTATTTCATATATGCATCTACTCACGATTTCTGCCGTATTCAAACATATGGTCTACTGAGCCGCATTTGTTAAAAACCTTCTTTCACCGCTGCCACCGTGAAGTATTATGTGGTGAGACATGGTTGTAAGTAAACAAGTATTTTATTACTTGAGGCTCATGGCTAGCACATGGTTATCAAAACTACTTTAGCCCATACACCCGAGCCCCCTAGCACAACGACGACCTTCCAGCCGCTTAAAGCATATGCATTACAATATCACTACACATCTATGCCATAGTACAGCATGTGGCTGTGTTTGTTTGTTTCTCCATAGCTCCGTCGTTTTGTATGTGTGGGACTGAACTGTTAAAGGCGTGCCCGGGGGCCTATGTGTGGGACTAAACTGTTACAGGCGTGCCCGGGAGCCTATGTGTGGGACTGAACTGTTAAAGGCGTGCCCTGGGGCCTAGGTGTGGGACAGAACTGTTACAGGCGTGCCCGGGAGCTTATGTGTGGGTCTGAACTGTTACAGGAGTGCCCTGGGGCCTAGGTGTGGGACTGAACTGTTACAGGCGTGCCCTGGGGCCTAGGTGTGGGACTGAACTGTTACAGGCGTGCCCGGGGGCCTAGGTGTGGGATTGAACTGTTACAGGCGTGCCCGGGGGCCTAGGTGTGGGACTGAACTGTTACAGGCGTGCCCTGGGGACTAGGTGTGGGACTGAACTGTTACAGGCGTGCCCGGGGGCCTAGGTGTGGGACTGAACTGTTACAGGCGTGCCCTGGGGCCTATGTGTGGGACTGAACTGTTACAGGCGTGCCCGGGGGCCTAGGTGTAGGACTGAACTGTTACAGGCGTGCCCTGGGGCCTATGTGTGGGGCTGAACTGTTACAGGCGTGCCCTGGGGCCTAGGTGTGTGACTGAACTGTTACAGGCGTGCCCTGGGGCCTAGGTGTGGGACTGAACTGTTACAGGCGTGCCCTGGGGCCTAGGTGTGGGACTGAACTGTTACAGGCGTGCCCGGGGGCCTAGGTGTGGGATTGAACTGTTACAGGCGTGCCCGGGGGCCTAGGTGTGGGACTGAACTGTTACAGGCGTGCCCTGGGGACTAGGTGTGGGACTGAACTGTTACAGGCGTGCCCGGGGGCCTAGGTGTGGGACTGAACTGTTACAGGCGTGCCCTGGGGCCTATGTGTGGGACTGAACTGTTACAGGCGTGCCCGGGGGCCTAGGTGTAGGACTGAACTGTTACAGGCGTGCCCTGGGGCCTATGTGTGGGGCTGAACTGTTACAGGCGTGCCCTGGGGCCTAGGTGTGTGACTGAACTGTTACAGGCGTGCCCTGGGGCCTAGGTGTGGGACTGAACTGTTACAGGCGTGCCCGGGGGTCGGAGTCTTGGGAATTAATATTTCAAAAGGGTTGTAGCGGAAGCTACAATGGTGGAATTAATTTGTTTTCTATGTCATCGTAAAGATAACAATAACGCTTACACATTAGTCGGTGGATGTAGCAGCAAATGTGAATACCTTTCAAGTTATTGCAGTTTGTAATCAATAGCTAAGATCTCTCAGTTCTGGAATTAACCTAGTTGCTCTTTTTGCAACGTTTTTTAGTTAATCTTTGCCCTTCTTATAATATCGCCTAATTTGTACATACTGTTAAGAATCTGCCAAGAATTTGATTACATTTGAAGCTGCAATTCCACATTAGTCTGACGCGGAGTATTGATTCATGTCTGTACTATGTATTACTCCTAATTCCTTTTCTGCTATAGTTGTTATACCGAGTACTCAGTACAGTACCCTCCCCACCCCATTTAATATTCTCTATATATGTTTCCATGTCCTATGTGTAAGCATTTAGGGGAACAACGTGCAAAACGGGTCCCTTCAGCAAGATTTGCCATAAAGTTGACATTTTATATTTGAAAAAAATTAATTTTTCTACGGAATCATATTCTCCACTTATCTTACTTTCAAAACACCGCCCGATTTTTGTTTCTTTAAAAATGGTGTGTCCACGCCGTACGTTGTCTACACTCGTACCATGCACAGTCATGGTGTCCACGCCGTACGTTGTCTACACTCGTAATATGCACAGTCCTGGTGTCCACGCCATACGTTGTCTACACTCGTACCGTGCACAGTCCTGGTGTCCACGCCGTACGTTGTCTACACTCGTACCATGCACAGTCCTAGTGTCCACGCCGTACGTTGTCTACACTCGTACCATGCACGGTTCTAGTGTCCACGCCGTACGTTGTCCACACTCGTACCATGCACAGTCCTGGTGTCCACGCCGTACGTTGTCTACACTCGTAATATGCACAGTCCTGGTGTCCACGCCGTACGTTGTCTACACTCGTACCATGCACGGTTCTAGTGTCCACGCCGTACGTTGTCTACACTCGTACCATGCACAGTCATGGTGTCCACGCCGTACGTTGTCTACACTCGTAATATGCACAGTCCTGGTGTCCACGCCATACGTTGTCTACACTCGTACCGTGCACAGTCCTGGTGTCCACGCCGTACGTTGTCTACACTCGTACCATGCACAGTCCTAGTGTCCACGCCGTACGTTGTCTACACTCGTACCATGCACAGTCCTGGTGTCCACGCCGTACGTTTTCCACACTCGTACCGTGCACAGTCCTGGTGTCCACGCCGTACGTTGTCTACACTCGTACCATGCACAGTCCTAGTGTCCACGCCGTACGTTGTCCACACTCGTACCATGCACAGTCCTGGTGTCCACGCCGTACGTTGTCTACACTCGTACCATGCACAGTCCTGTTGTCCACGCCGTACGTTGTCTACACTCGTACCATGCACAGTCCTCGTGTGTCCACGCCGTACGTTGTCTACACTCGTACCATGCACGGTTCTAGTGTCCACGCCGTACGTTGTCCACACTCGTACCATGCACAGTCCTGGTGTCCACGCCGTACGTTGTCTACACTCGTACCATGCACAGTCCTGGTGTCCACGCCGTACGTTGTCTACACTCGTACCATGCACAGTCCTGGTGTCCACGCCGTACGTTGTCCACACTCGTACCATGCACAGTCCTGGTGTCCACGCCGTACGTTGTTCACACTCGTACCATGCACAGTCCTGGTGTCCACGCCGTACGTTGTCCACACTCGTACCATGCACAGTCCTGGTGTCCACGCCGTACGTTGTTCACACTCGTACCATGCACAGTCCTGGTGTCCACGCCGTACGTTGTCCACACTCGTACCATGCACAGTCCTGGTGTCCACGCTGTACGTTGTCCACACTCGTACCATGCACAGTCCTGGTGTCCACGCTGTACGTTGTCCACACTCGTACCATGCACAGTCCTGGTGTCCACGCTGTACGTTGTCTACACTCGTACCATGCACAGTCCTGGTGTCCACGCTGTACGTTGTCCACACTCGTACCATGCACAGTCCTGGTGTCCACGCCGTACGTTGTCCACACTCGTACCATGCACAGTCCTGGTGTCCACGCTGTACGTTGTCCACACTCGTACCATGCACAGTCCTGGTGTCCACGCTGTACGTTGTCTACACTCGTACCATGCACAGTCCTGGTGTCCACGCCGTACGTTGTCCACCCTCGTACCATGCACAGTCCTGGTGTCCACGCCGTACGTTGTCTACACTCGTACCATGCACAGTCCTGGTGTCCACGCCGTACGTTGTCTACACTCGTACCATGCACAGTCCTGGTGTCCACGCCGTACGTTGTCTACACTCGTACCATGCACAGTCGTGGTGTCCACGCCGTACGTTGTCTACACTCGTACCAAGCACAGTCCTAGTGTGTCCACGCCGTACGTTGTCCACACTCGTACCATGCACAGTCCTGGTGTCCACGCCGTACGTTGTCCACATTCGTACCATGCACTGTTGCAAATCCTGGTGCATAGGCCATACCAACAACATACTGACCAAAGCGTGGCCTTGGTGGCAAAGACTGAGGGGCCCATTTTTGATTCTGGCTTCTGGTTTTTCACCTTTTTGTATAATTATTATTACTAACATTTATATAGCGCTATATATCCGGGACCAGCCCGTTCATAGGCGCGTATACACATTATAAGATGTACATGGAATCATAAGAACATTTTTAGAATGTGTGTGTGTGTGTGTGTGTGTGTGTGTGTGTGTGTGTGTGTGTGTGTGTGTGTGTGTGTGTGTGTGTGTGTGTGTGTGTGTGTGTGTGTGTGTGTGTGTGTGTGTGTGTGTGTGTGTGTGTGTGTGTGTGTGTGTGTGTGTGTGTGTGTGTGTGTGTGTGTGTGTGTGTGTGTGTGTGTGTGTGTGTGTACTGGTAAATGTAATTTTAGACTAAGCTTAAATATAATAGTTATATTAAGTTAATAAAATACATGGCGAAGTTACTGAAATATTTAAATTATTAAATAACTAGCTGTAAT
Source organism: Lamellibrachia columna (assembly GCA_963662155.1). Lineage (NCBI taxonomy): Eukaryota > Metazoa > Annelida > Polychaeta > Sabellida > Siboglinidae > Lamellibrachia > Lamellibrachia columna. The sequence goes on along the minus strand of OY759271.1, from coordinate 17,922,058 downwards.
ATATTCAAATTAATTAAAATATACCATATAATAAATACATAAATAAATAGAAAAAAATACATGTTCATAAAACATTTTCTTCCTCAGTGGAAGTAAGCCAGCTTAAATAAATGAGTTTTAAGGAGAGTCTTGAACTTAGTCAGATTGTCTATTCGTCGCATGTTTTCTGGCAAAGAGTTCCAAAGTGTAGGTCCGGACACCGAGAAAGCTCGCTTGCCATAGCCCGCTAGGTTGTAGCGCGGAACTACCAGCAGATCGAAGGTTGCGGGTGGGCAAGTAGGGTGTTACAAGTAGGGTGTTACAAGATCTCGGATATACCCTGGTGCAAGGCCATGCAAAGCGGTAAATATGAGGACCAGTAGTTTATACTGGACCCGCCAGCGAACGGGAAGCCAGTGCCGCCCGATCAACACAGGAGTTATGTGCTGGTGCTTTCGCTCTCTTGCGATCAGTCTGGCCGCCGAAGTCTGCACCATCTGCAGCTTGTTCATGAGTGCCTCCGTGATGCCGTACAACACTGCAGCTTGTTCACGAGTGCCTCTGTGATGCCGTACAACACTGCAGCTTGTTCACGAGTGCCTCCGTGATGCCGTACAAGTAGGGTGTTACAAGTAGGGTGTTACAAGTAGGGTGTTACAAGATCTCGGATATACCCTGGTGCAAGGCCATGCAAAGCGGTAAATATGAGGACCAGTAGTTTATACTGGACCCGCCAGCGAACGGGAAGCCAGTGCCGCCCGATCAACACAGGAGTTATGTGCTGGTGCTTTCGCTCTCTTGCGATCAGTCTGGCCGCCGAAGTCTGCACCATCTGCAGCTTGTTCATGAGTGCCTCCGTGATGCCGTACAACACTGCAGCTTGTTCACGAGTGCCTCTGTGATGCCGTACAACACTGCAGCTTGTTCACGAGTGCCTCCGTGATGCCGTACAACACTGCAGCTTGTTCACGAGTGCCTCCGTGATGCCGTACAACACTGCAGCTTGTTCACGAGTGCGTCCGTGATGCCGTACAACACTGCAGCTTGTTCACGAGTGCCTCCGTGATGCCGTACAACACTGCAGCTTGTTCACGAGTGCCTCCGTGATACCGTACAACACTGCAGCTTGTTCATGAGTGCCTCCGTGATGCCGTACAACACTGCAGCTTGTTCATGAGTGCCTCCGTGATGCCGTACAACACTGCAGCTTGTTCATGAGTGCCTCCGTGATGCCGTACAACACTGCAGCTTGTTCATGAGTGCCTCCGTGATGCCGTACAACACTGCGTTGCTCTAATCCAGTCGTGATATCACTAGGGCAAAGACCGGTGCGTGCACTTTAAATCGAATATGCACATATCAGAGCACACACAACTGGCTGATATACACCAGAGTTTCCATTGTTTTCAAAATGGAAATGGAAATATGACATTTGGAAAACAGTACTAATATTTTAAAAAGTGTGACAAACAATGTTTTAGAACTCACTCGTTTGGATTTTCGTTTCGCGCTTCCGACCAACGTTCGATTCCTTGTGAATTACTTAGAAATGACACCATCACATTTACTGCATGTATAATACAATAACGCCGAACGGGGGGGGGCGTTTTTTATGGGGGTTCCCATTGTGTACCTTGTTCCTCTACATTGAATTTCTTCTGTTATTTTCCAAATGATAAGCTTGTTGACAACCTGGAAACAAATATCAAACAATTACAAATGATAAGCTTGTTGACAACCTGGAAACAAATATCAAACAATTATAAATGATAAGCTTGTTGACAACCTGGAAACAAATATCAAACAATTACAAATGATAAGCTTGTTGACAACCTGGAAACAAATATCAAACAATTATAAATGATAAGCTTGTTGACAACCTGGAAACAAATATCAAACAATTACAAATGATAAGCTTGTTGACAACCTGGAAACAAATATCAAACAATTACAAATGATAAGCTTGTTGACAACCTGGAAACAAATATCAAACAATTACAAATGATAAGCTTGTTGACAACCTGGAAACAACGTCATCTATTGTGTAGAACAAGAAATGTGTGACTGAAACCTTCACACAATACTTGCGCTTAATGTGGTGTAATTGTCATAATTACTATAGACGATAATTGTCATAATTACTATTGTGTGTTCATTCTTTTATTTTAATTGCATATATTAGATTATCGGTTGTTATTCTGTCATTGTTGCTGTTAAAGCAACATGATCATAATCAACATTCTTATTTATCGACTAAATGATTGATGGTTGCAACCCCAGCTTCTTGTAGTCCGTTCAACAGATCGATCACTCTGATCGAAGAGAATCTCTGCCTAGTCAGTCTGGCTCTCGGTTTGACAATCTTCATTGTATGCCCTCTGGTACGTCCAGGCTGTCTCATTTCGAAGAATTTACTAGCTTCTACATTTTCCAGTCCGTTTAATATTTTGAAAGTTTCAATTAGGTCGCCTCTTTGCCTCCGGCAGTATACATTGTGGTGTATTAATATAAAGATAAGATAATCGGAGTACTTGCAAGTTATGTACTCGGAACATGTTTAAATAAAGGCAGAAGAACAGGCGTGCTTCCAACCGTTCCACAGACGACCACTAATGCTGAATATTACATCATTAATGTAGAGATATACGTCGCGCGTACTATGACGCTGTTATGACGTCACATTGTCGCTGGTTGCATCGCAAGTGTACTTGAACAAGTTCACATTTAGAAACGACTTTCAAACAAACATGCCTGTTGACTTAGACACGTGGTCGTTAAAAATCCAGAAACCGGTGATGCTCAACTACAAGACTAGGCAGAAGGCGGAAGTCGCGAACACCGAACTAGACAAACTGTTCGTATTGGTTCCGGTTTACTTTCGTTTCGACAGTTCAGTTATTTGTTTTGTTTCATGTCATCTTAAAATTAGTAGCCAAAATGTAAATCACCAGACGTCGATTGGGTCGCTCTTCCGGGCCAAGCAATAGCGTGTGATGTTGAGCGACGTTTATGTGTGATGTAAGAAGATCACTTGGTGTTTAATTTGTTACTGATGATAAACGATCAAATACAGACAGTAACACGGGTGCCGGACATTTCTGAATCACACTCCCACGCGCCGTTTCTAGCGTTCTCCTAGATGTTCATAGTGTGTACGTGCCTGTACGTCATGATGTGATGCGTTCTCCTAGATGTTCATAGTGTGTACGTGCCTGTACGTCATGATGTGATGCGTTCTCCTAGATGTTCATAGTGTGTACGTGCCTGTACGTCATGATGTGATGCGTTCTCCTAGATGCTCATAGTGTGTACGTTCCTGTACGTCATGATGTGATGTTCATTCAAATGACTGTCTCCAACCAACACCTTCTCTTGTTTCTTTGTTTATCCCAGATCGCATCCATCCATCTCATGTGCAGTATTCCTCTCTTCTGCTCTTGTCTTCACCCATTACGATAATTACCAGCTGCTTCAACACACCGCCTTCAGCATGTATTATGTGCGTATGTGTACATAATAGTAGCTAATGCCTAATGTATGCACAGGCTAGCTTCGTAACAAACATAATATCCATTGTGGCCAAATACCTACTTCCTATTATCGTCATATCCACCCATCATATGCCTGTATTTAACACCACAACACGTCGCGGACGTACACAACTCTGCCTGTTAGTCCGGTTAAGAGTGCTGCACTCTTGTGTTTGCACCGACGCTTGCGTTTGTACCGACTAGCCTCGGTGGCTACCCAATCCGGAAGCTGACGTCATCACCCCGAGTCGAAATTGCTCGCACGGGTTCCGGCAAAAAGAATCCAGCCCTGACCGGCGTCACTGGGTACGTCTTCCAAGTCGCCAGTGGTCATCGTAGCCAACATGACAACCGCTTCAAGCCATCTACAACACAAGAATCCTCGTAGATGATTTAATTTGTCCTGGAATTTCGAAGTTGTACTATCGAAATTCTCTAGTAAATACAATGTGTATTTTGGCTTTAAAAACGAAAAGTGTTTTTTACCTTTCCTAGCCGAAATATTATCTTGTAATCGGTTGTTTCTGCGTGGAACGTAATTCTGAAGGGCACCAAGCATTTTCCCAGAATGCCAGCCGTTTCGACCTAACTGGTGCCTCTTTTTTAATTTGCATGTTAGTGCATACGCTCCCCAAAAATTAACTGATGACTATGTGGTTGAAAAACAAAACGTCTTTTCGACCACTTTCAACCACTTGTTTGGGTTTACTTCGTAATCCACGCATATGACCAATTTGCGGATCCACCCTTGGCCTGTCGAAACCAACATGTCGACTTCGAAAGCATAACTGTAGTTGTATAACATCAGGCATGATATTGCAGCCCTTCCTTGTAGAACGTCTTTCTCTGATACGATTACCTAGCGTTGACCCAGCATCTTGGTCGTTTTGTATTGTCTGTAGCCTATTATGTTCAAGGCCCATCCTCGTGGTTTGGAGGGGGGGAGGGGGGGGGTTCGGGCGTACACATTCAATCGGAGATTTATGGGATGATTTCTGACAAAAATGCTACAGTTAAAACAAATTCTCTAAAAAAAGGGGTGTACGAACCCCCCAAACCCACCATGAGGGCAGGAAATCGTTCACTTCTGTTTTCCGTTGTTGCATCGTAGCCAGTTAGTTTCAGTGTTTGGCTACGTTACAAAGACTCATGTTTGGCTACGTTACAAAGACTCATGTTTGGCTACGTTACAAAGACTCATGTTTGGCTACGTTACAAAGACTCATGTTTGGCTATGTTACAAAGACTCATGCAATTTCCTCTAACAAACATCATAAATGTATTCGCCGGTTGATGTTAGTGGTTCGTAGACATTGCTACTAATCATTTCCTTTGGACAAAGAAAACATGGTTTTAACGTTGAACGTAATTTTTTTATTTAAATATAATATTCACTCTGTGTTATTTAAAGGTACAAAATCTAATCGGTTATATCGTCAAATCATGTTATGTAATATAAACCATATCTAGTCTAACATATTGACCGCACAGATGCGTTTAAATGAACCACAATTATAAAAATATTTAGCCGTTACCTGTTTATGAATATGACCTTGCTGCTCAGCAGAAATTATATATATTTTTTAATTTGGTTCATTAAAACACACTTTATTATAAATATTAAGTTATAGTTTATACTAATAATTTTTAGCAAGGATTTTACGACGAAAACGATCAGGCGTTCTATCCTTGAGGCCTCCACGATACACATCATTGATAAATTGCCTATCTTCCCTCGTGAAGCTCCTACGAGCACATCGCGTCACGGTCCGTCAACCGGAAGGCGTTCAGCATCGGCAAAGGCGGCGTGATAGCGCGCGCTGTCGTCAAGTTCGCTGTCTACCCCGCCCCGAGACCAAACACCGTCTGCTTCCACTTCGCCGGCAACTCGCTCACTCACCGCGTTGTCCTGAACGTCGTCCGAGAACGTCTCGACTCCATCTCCGGCGCCAAGGTCCGTCGACATCATAAGTTGCATTTCTATGGCACTGGCACAACTATCACGCTCAAATTTAAACTAAAGGAACAACAACAAAACGCATTGTTACTGAGTGGCAGATGGCGCTACCTCTCCTGACATACCTAACGGCATAATATAATTGGCCACATACTTTCCATTGAGCGCGTTTTCTAAGAATAGTGTTTGTTGCTGTTTGTCTGCCTCGGAATTTTCGAGAAAATCATCTTGGATGATGCGCCCTTTGTCGCCAAATCCAACTGGATTGTGTCGGGTCACTGACACGTTTTGCCAATCACTAACCCTAAATTTATGTTTGTGCAGAACATAGACGTGTATGTGCTCACACATGCCCGGTGTTCCGCTGCAGGTTGTGTCCGTGCAGGTTATTGACCGCAACGTTATCCACGCGAGTCGCTGGCTGGAGAATCGTTGGCTTATCACAGTCAACTCGGCCGCGGCGAGGTTCCGGCTGCTGCGGGGTTGTCTGCGCATGCTCAACAAGACCGTCAATGTTCGCGCCTACGATGACGTCGTAACAGAAGAATACCACGAATATCAGGCGGGTAACATTTCGGTGTATTCTTCCGCTGACAATAATGCTCCGTTCGATGGTTGAAGTTTTAGGTCAACAGCGAGATGTACGCATTTAGCGAAATGTTGTTCGATGCCGCAATGCTGAAACACTAGTCTTTCATAACAACAATGGCTCTATGCGTGTGTCTGCGTGTGTCTTGCGTACGTATGTGTTGTGTGCGAGCGTGTAACGTCTTTCAATGTGATGTCGTCCTCTGTCAACAGGCGTACCTCGACGCACTCAAACGCATGAACATGAAGGTGAAGGACTTTGGAGCGAGTAGTGCGTTACTTCCGCCTCGCATGCGCATCCCCAGCCGGACGACGTCGCCCGTTGGGTCCGGCCGATTGTCCTCAGCCCGGCGCCAACTGTCGGGGATCGCTCGCACTCCCGTCTCGGTCGTCGAGGATGAGAGTCACATGGAAGCTATAGCGGCGAAGATCACGGCGCGGCAGTTGTCGGAGCGGGAGAGCGGAGAGACGAAGCCCGCCTCCCTCAGAGGCGACGGGGGAGCTGCTGCCAGCGCCGTCGGTGACGTGAGCCGGACGGCGGGCATGTCCGAGGTCGACGCCATCGTGTTTGAGCTGCGCTCGAAGCACGCGGAGAAGCTCGAAGAGAACCTTCGTTCCATCGGAGTCCTGCGCCCCGACAGGTCGCGTGTACTGCAGGCGCAGTCCACGCAGAGCACCGCGTCGCTCGACGAGCAGAAGTCGCTTGCCGTAGGCATCGGGATCGGTGGAGTGACGCAGAGTGCCGACTCCATCAAGGTAATCGCTTCTACCGCCAGAGGGCTGAGGGAACGGCAAGGGGGATATCGAAACGACGCGACCGCGCAGACGAAAGCAGGACTTGTGCCGGAGAACGTTATTGGTCACGGGGTCAACAGCCCTACTGATTCGGAAGCCAACAAGGGCCGATCCTCGGCTTCAACGCACAGTGGCGCCAGGTGGCGCCACCTAAAGCCACTTTATGTCGAGGGCCACACTCAGACGCCCCCAGCGCCGCCACCGACAGCGACTGAAACCGATGTGCAGACGTCGGTGCGCAGTGGCGACACGACGATGTCTGCCGACTCTGTGCCACGGGGTGGAGCCACTGTCGTCAAGTGGGACAAGATGTCTAACTCTAGCGATTATGACGCCGACGCCGACGACGACGACGACGACGATGTATGCGATGAGTTGGGCGTGTTGCCGGCCACGCCGAGGACTGCCGTCAGCCAGTGGGCACAGAAGGAGCAAACTAAGGCGGAACAGGAAGTCGACGAGGACCAAACGAAAGAGGAACAGGAAGTGGACGACGAGCAAAATGAGGCGGAACAGAAAGTTGCGGAGGAGCAAAATGAGACGGAACCGGAAGTCGAGAAGGAACGAAATGAGACGGAACAGGAAATCGAAGAGGGTCCAAATGAGGAGCAAGTGGAGGAGGAGCAAAATGAGATGGAACCGAAAGTCGAGAGTAAGCGAAATGAGGAGGAGGTAGAGGAGCAAGAGGAGGAGCAAAATGAGACGGAACCGGAAGTCGAGAAGGAACGAAATGAGACGGAACAGGAAATCGAAGAGGGTCCAAATGAGGAGCAAGTGGAGGAGGAGCAAAATGAGACGGAACCGGAAGTCGAGAACGAAGAGGAACAAGACCAGGAAAAACCCGCATCCACTCCCGAGAGCTTTATTTGCTCAGCGACCATCGACTCGTTTGCAAATGTACGCAACTATCTGATGACCTACGTACCGGAGATACCGGAAATGACAGAAGAACCATCTGATGCAGAAGAACTAGCGCTGCCATCGATGAGGCAACTGCAAGTATGGCAGCTATATTTACAGCAATCAAGTTAATGCCAACCCTATTGCAAATATCGCAAATGCCCTATTATGACACGCATAGCCTCCTTCTTTTCGTGGTGACAGACAAAGTAAGACTACCACAAACGGAATAAACAACAATCTCTTTTTCTCACGAAACTATTGCCTCGTCGTATCGACCAAACACTTTGTCTAATTGTGAACAATAGCCGTCTTTCCCCGTCATCAATTAACATTCTCTGATGTTACGTATTATTCTGTTGGCGCAGCAAGGAGAGTACCGGGGCCATGGACGCGCGAGGAGACGCCCCGATGGCATCGAACTGCCACCTCTGAGCGAGTTGGACCTGCAGCGCGCGCCCAGCTCGTCGACCGAGGACGACGCCGAGCGGAGGTGGCAGCGACGAAGGCGACGTCGGGGAGACCAACACGTCGACGACCCAGCGGCGGGCGCCCCGGACGACGTGCGCCTCATCAAGCGGCTGGCGAGCGACGTGCTGCAGCGTAACCGGCGCGTGCCGACGGCTCGCAGCATCGCCACGATGAGTCTGCCGCCACTCGACTTCGACGACGCGGGCGGGGAACGTGGCGAGCGCGGGTCGCCGCCCCCTCGGCCTGCCACCTGCAAGGTCGTCCAATTGGACAGAGTCACCCAGTTGCCGCCGTAGACACGACCATGTACAGTGGCAACGTCAGCTGGAGTAAAAGCGCAAACGACAGAATCAGCAAAAACATCGAATTTATAACATTGGAATGATGGCGTTCTTTCCGTAGAAAAGAATAATTATTATTTGTCGTTCTGTTAAATATATTTCTGACATATATAAAAAACACGAATTATGTTTGTGACCAGCATCCTACACAGTCACACGTGTTGTTTTTCAAATTGCATTGTACAATTACTATCACAAACAGCGCATAAAAAGTTTCTTACGCACATATCAGCGAACACAGTTGACTGTAGGCATTGCAGTACAGACAGTTAATTGCAGTACAGTCAGTTCATTTCCCAGTGTCGTTGTCAAGTTTTATCAAACGGTCCAGCTAATAACACCACCCAACATAAACCATTAATCAAATAACACGTCAGATTAGACCAGATATTGAAATATTCACTCGCTTAGGTTAGATATTCGTTCTCGTAACGTTAATGTATGTCCACTGCCATTTCTTTCCTCGCGACAGTGGCGTATTAAGGGGGGACTGGGCCACGCCCCTTTGGCTGAATTTGTGTATTTATTTCAAATATAATCAGTTGCGCTACTACATGGTAGCATGATACACTTACAGGTGACTAAGCTTGACCCCCCTTGGTATTTCCCTTTGATACACTTACAGGTGACTAAGCTTGCCCCCTTGGTATCTCCATTTGATACACTTACAGGTGACTAAGCTTGGCCCCCCTTGGTATCTTGCTTTGATACACTTACAGGTGACTAAGCTTGCCCCCCTTGGTATCTCCTTTTGATACACTTACAGGTGACTAAGCTTGGCCCGTTGGTATCTCCCTTTGATACGCTTACAGGTGACTAAGCTTGCCCCCTTGGTATCTCCCTTTGATACACTTACAGGTGACTCAGCTTGGCCCGTTGGTATCTCCCTTTGATATGCATACAGGTGACTAAGCTTGGCCCCCCTTGGTATCTCCCTTTGATACACTTACAGGTGACTAAGCTTGGCCCCCCTTGGTATCTCCCTTTGATACACTTACAGGTGACTAAACTTGGCCCGTTGGTATCTCCCTTTGATACATTTACAGGTGACTAAGCTTGGCCCGTTGGTATCTCCCTTTGATACACTTACAGGTGACTAAGCTTAGTCCGTTGGTATCTCCCTTTGTTACGCTTACAGGAGACTAAGCTTGCCCCCTTGGTATCTCCCTTTGATACACTTACAGGTGACTAAGCTTGGCCCTCCTTGGTATCTCCCTTTGATACACTTACAGGTGACTAAGCTTGAACCCCCATTGGTATCTCCCTTTGATACACTTACAGGTGAGTAAGCTTGATCCCTTTCGTATCTCCCTTTGATACACTTACAGGTGACAAAGCTTGCCCCTTGGTATCTCCCTTTGATACACTTACAGGTGACTAAGCTTGCCCCCCCTGGTATCTCCCTTTGATACACTTACAGGTGACTAAGCTTGCCCCCTTGGTATCTCCATTTGATACACTTACAGGTGACTAAGCTTGCCCCCCTTGGTATCTCCCTTTGATACACTTACAGGTGACTAAACTAGCCCTCCTTGGTATCTCCCTTTGATACACTTACAGGTGACTAAGCTTGGACCCCCTTGGTATCTCCCTTTGATACACTTACAGGTGACTAAGCTTGCCCCTTGGTATCTCCCTTTGATACACTTACAGGTGAATAAACTTGCCCCCCCCCTTGGTATCTCCCTTTGGTATACTTACAGGTGACTAAGCTTGCCCCCTTGGTATCTCCCTTTGATACACTTACAGGTGACTAAACTATCCCCCCTTGGTATCTCCCTTTGATACACTTACAGGTGACTAAGTTTGGACCCCCTTGGTATCTCCCTTTGATACAATTACAGGTGCCCGGTGGCACATAAGGCATCAACAAGAGATCGCCACTGCTGTTTGTCCGCAGCCCATTTGGTGATAGTGTTCCATGTCAGGCCGCATTCTTTCATCTCCTCCACTGTTCGTCTCCATGTTTCTTTTGGGCGACCACGTCTCCTTTTACCATCTGATGTCCAGCGTAAGGGTGTCTTGGGCAGTGCGTCAGGTGACATTCGGCACACGTGCCCAAGCCATCTCCATCTTCTCCTCTTTATCTGTGTGGCCAGGGATGTTGTGTCTGTTTTGTGGAGCAGCTCTTCATTAGTGATGGTGTTGGGCCAAAATACCCCTACAATCTTCCGTAGATACCCGTTTTGGAAGGTATCAAGCTTGTGTGCTAGCTTGGCTGTCAGTTTCCAGCACTCGGAGCCGTAGAGAAGTACACTGAGAACATTACTATTGTACAGTCTCAGTTTTGTTTCCAATCTCAGTTGCTTGGATTTCCAGATGGGCTTCAGCATAGCGAAGGTCTGACTTGCCTTTCTGATCCTAGCAATGGCATCTTTTGCAGAGTCTCCATCTGTTGTGATTTTGCTTCCCAGATATGCAAAGTCCTGAACCTCTTCCAAAGCACTACTGTTGTTTGTGGTAATGGGGTTATCTGTCTTGTAGTCAGTTTGTTTTTTGCTGCGTTGAGCTTTACTCTGATCTGTGGTGCTGTTGTTGTGAGTTTGCCTATCTTTTCTTGCATGTCCTTGTACCTGCTAGACAGCAGTCCAATGTCATCTGCATAGTCCAGCTCTTCCAAGATTGAGGTAAGTGCCCATCTGATGCCCCTGTTTCCATCTTTAGTGATTTCTGTTATCAGCCAGTCAATGGCGATGATGAAAAGAAATGGTGAGAGAATGCATCCCTGTTTTACTCCGGATTTTACGCTAAAGATGTCTGTCATCTTGACACTGGACGTCTATGTAAAGTATCTTGATAACATTTACCATCTTCTGTGTGATCCAGTAGTGACGTAGTATTCTCTGCGAAGGCTGTCAAAGGCCACGAAGAGGAACAAGAACAGGACAGCAGACTAAAGATTGGACATATCCAACTCTTTGGTTTGTTCACGTTGTTGGCTTTGGCTTTGGATATATCCAACTCTTTGGTATGCTGTCCTCCCCAAAGCAACTCCGTCTTCTCCAGATTTACTCTCAATCCATGTTTGCTGAACACCTCCTTCCACTCTACAGTCTACTGTCGCCAGGTCGTCTGCGTAGAGCAACTTCCAGAGTTTGTCCGTCGTACAAACCTTCAGCTAATCACATCCACCACTGCTATGTATATATTACATATTTCATTTCAGATAATTGATTCTCCCTTGATCCAACAGTACAATTTAGGAAGTAGCTATAACGGGGACTAGTGTTATTGCCTAATTAATTGTTCCTCTCATCTGAAGGTGCAACTGGAAGATGTACTATAGCGGGAAGTAGCCGTAGCGGGCTTAAACCGACTTAGGGCACTCCCCTGTCCGCACAATACGCTACTCCATCATACACCCCCTCCTCTTCCACCATCATACACCCCCTCCTCTTCCACCATTATACACCCCTCCTCTTCCACCATCATACACCCCTCCTCTTCCACCATCATACACCCCTCCTCTTCCACCATCGTACACCTCCCTCCTCTTCCCCATCATACACCCCCTCATCTCCCCATCATACACCCCCTCCTCTTCCACCAACATACATCCCCCTCCTCTTCCACCATCATACACCCCCCTCATCATACACCCCTCCTCTTCCACCATCATGCATCATCCTCCTCTGGGACACCCATCCACCTCCACAGTGTCATTACCATTTCTCGCAGAACTGTGTCATGTGTTTTCTAGAGATCAAAGAATCCCAGAGCCATAATCTCCTGTCGCTCCAATCTCTTTTCCACAAGTTGCCTCAAAGCTG
>OY759271.1:17822227-17904727 GCA_963662155.1 Lamellibrachia columna | reverse complement strand
GTGTGAATAAAGCTCCTTATATAACAAATACCATCCTATTTGACACAACCCCCAGTGAGCGTAAACATGTACCAATATATACACATACATATAAGCAACTCTAAATTGTCAACATCATACATCCAATGTCAATCAAGGAATATGTTGCACTTAATTTCTATGAATATTAAATCTTATTAGAGTGAAATCAACTTCACTGATCCTTCTAACAAACATGTACATATCATAACACATATATACAGAGTAAACAAACAAATTTAAGAGCAATCAGTGAATATAAATACTAGTAGCAGCTGTACACTATCACACTTCTCTTATATTAGTTAATATGTAACCAATAATCCAGTTACAAAGTCTGACTATACATTCGCATCCGCAATAATCACTTGCACTGTAACGCAGCATATTTTAGTTAATGTTAATGCTAAGAAATCTACTTAGATGCCCCAAGTGGTACAGGCATTCAATAAATACTTCTCCACGTTTGCAACTGATTAAATAAACATCATAAAAAAATGGTCTCAACAGAATAGTATGAAAACTTTAGAATCAAATTACATCACTGTATGAAATTAAGTTACACTTTCTTAACTCATTTTTGTCATATATGTTAAGATACCGTATTTAACCAATTAAGCATACATGCCCTAATTAGCATACACCCCTTTTTAATAAGCAGGATCCATACGGTAATTATTGTAATTTGTGTGGAACAACTGAAACGTGTCACCATCTGGTGTTAAACAGTTGATACCACTTTTCAGTTGTTCTATACTAGTCTGTTAAACAGTTATCTTATTGTTTAGGAAAACACATTTAGGCGTATGTTTATAAGAACAGATTCCTTGACATTTTTCCATGGCCCAATTTTTTTTCAAGCATACTATGCGCTTGTTATGTTGAATACGGTATTTTGTAGAAGCAACCCATTTAAAGCGTCATTTAATGAAGTTATTTATGAAGATCACAATTTGGAGATATTTTTAAGAATATACTCTTCTGGATTACATACAACATTATACACACTGCATATTCACTCAATACTTGCAAATCAATTAAAAATTACAACACAAGCATGGCAAAATAACTTAACTGAATACAACAATTCCACCATTCAGTGACAGTAATAAATTAAATCATACTGATAAAATAGCATTAAATAAATCAGCATTGCATTTGTCTTGTTCCTTGTAAAGGAAATAGTGGTTGTATTTTTGCTTTATTAACTATTTGCATAACAAAGCTTTGCTTGTAGCTTCTTAGAAAACATGTAATTAAATGAAATAGCAAATTACATATCTGCAGACTGCTAACAAGCTGACCAAGCCGCTAGGATATATTTTATTACATATATATATATATATATGCATATATAATTATTGTCATACAAGTACTTTTTGTGACTATTCACAACTAATTTCTGTGGTGACAAAGTAATAGTAAAGTTATCACATTTGTTTCACATTTTGTAGCTCGTCCACAACATTGGAAACAAGGGTAAGTTAGTTTCTAAACCTCCTCCTCAGTTGATTTAGTCCATCTTGAATCAGGTTCGCTGATGTACAAAGTTGCAGTGTGTGAACAGTTTAACTCTAGGTAATATCCGTAGTTGGCTTCATAAAGGATTGTGCACTTTTGTTAGAACCTTCAAAAGAATTAACTTTGATCATTAGACTGGATAACTTGCAAAAGTGTAAACAACCTTTAGCAACACTTTCACCATTTTTTTTGGCAAATTAATACTTTGTAATAGTATTTTGTCCAATGGTTCCATCAAAACTAAATAAAAAATGTGTACAAATGGGCTAATAGTGGATACTAGATAGGTTAAATTGTTCACAAAATTAGTCTGAAATGAGACAGTGAAAAAAATCTAATTGAGGTGGGACCTTAAATACGTAAGTTCATCTTGTTATTAAGGTGCACATGAAAGACTTATCGTGCATTAATGTCATCTATGTCACTACACACTTCAGGGCTAACAAACCTTTTATCACTAATATTTACTACTCCTCCTGCAACATTTTACAGAATTCATCAAAATATGTTTCGTCTTCAGAAACTTTAAACCACAATCAACGAATGGCAACAAAATTGGATTATGGCTACTGAATATAATTTTACACTTCCTCCACTGACCAAAGAGCTCTAATGACCTAGATTGGAATGACCCATGTGACAACATGTGACTATCATGTGATCTCACAGATGAAATCCTCCACAAGCACTGGTTTAGATATTGACAAATTGTGCTCCAAGTGAGACCAATCACATGGCATCTTTGAGAATGTATAATTCTGTCCTATATCTCGGACAGCTATCAACGTAACCATGGCAACATCTGTCAACATCAACAACATGGCTATCACGTGTAAGCTTGTACAACATAAAATGGGACTTTAGAAATAATGTGGTACTATAACTAGCTACCGTGACAATCGTGAGTAGTAATACATTGCTAGAAGTGAGATGGTCCATGTTAGCAGCATGCCTATTGACGGCCGATGTATACGGCTGCCATTGGCTGACATGTGTTTCTTTGTTACTTCATTCTGTTTGTTCACATCCTTCTCATCAACTGCAACAGCAAGAGGACATCATAGAATGAATGGTCATCCATACATATCCTTTATATGGTCATTTTTGTAGATAGAAAACAAATATCACATTAACACAGCAAATCATTAATGAGTCACTAATTATGAATGGTGAGTTTTTCACTTGCATGTCAGAATTGTTCAAAATAAAATAAAATACCATAATTAAACATTTAAAGCCTGGTACATTACCATGCAACACAGGTGAAGAAGAATCCCTATGCACATGTATTTCTAAGATTTATCTAAACCAAGTATGAATTGCTAGGTGCGACACATGTTATGCCAATTCACACTTGTGTTATAGCATAAAGGTAAATGGTGTTAATTTATTGGGGTTTAACATTTGTTGTAAACTTTGAGGCAACTATTGCTTTAAGGACAACTTGGTGATTAGAGGTGTATGGCTTCGACCATCCACCCTAGATATACACATTGAGCCAGGTCTGCTACAATCCATGTAATGGAGAAAAAAAATCAGTCATAACCAGCCTTCCCAAGTACCTTAAATTCAGCTTAGCCCAGCGACACCCTAAATGTTAGCAAATATTAAACAACGTTATGGGATTATGTTCTGATACCAGGGAGAGTGGAGACAGGTGGTGGAGATGGCAGAGAAACGTGATCAGTGATGAAAGAAGGAAACCAAAATAGACGGTCAGTATCAATGCTCACCCAGACTTGAGGGAAAAAGAGATCAACAACAACAGCTGTGGTGCTCCTTCTAGCAACAACAACAGCCGTAGTGCTCCCTCTAGCAATGACAACAGCCGTGGTGCTCCCTCTAGCAACAACAACAGCCGTGGTGCTCCCTCTAGCAACAACAACAGCCATGGTGCTCTCTCTAGCAACGACAACAGCCGTGGTGCTCCCTCTAGCAACGACAACAGCCGTGGTGCTCCCTCTAGCAACGACAACAGCCGTGGTGCTCTCTCTAGCAACGACAACAGCCATGGTGCTCTCTATAGCAACAACAACAGCCGTGGTGCTCCTTCTAGCAACAACAACAGCCGTGGTGCTCCCTCTAGCAACAACAACAGCCGTTGTGCTCCCTCTAGCAACAACAACAGCTGTGGTGTTCCCTCTAGCAACAACAACAGCCGTGGTGTTCCCTCTAGCAACAACAACAACCGTGGTGCTCCCTCTAGCAACAACAACAACCGTGGTGCTCCCTCTAACAACAACAACAGCCGTGGTGCTCCCTCTAGCAACAACAATAGGCGTGGTGCTTCCTCTAGCAACAACAACAGCTGTTGTGCTCCCTCTAGCAACAACAACAGCCGTGGGGTTCCCTCTAGCAACAACAACAGCCGTGGTGTTCCCTCTAGCAACAACAACAACCAGGGTGCTCCCTCTAGCAACAACAACAGCCGTGGTGTTCCCTCTAGCAACAACAACAGCCATGGTGTTCCCTCTAGCAACAACAACAACCGTGGTGCTCTCTCTAGCAACAACAATAGCCGTGGTGCTCTCTCTAGCAACAACAACAGCCGTGGTGATCCCTCTAGCAACAACAACTGCCATGGTGCTCCCTCTAGCAACAACAATAGGCGTGGTGCTCCCTCTAGCAACAACAACAGCTGTCGTGCTCTCTCTAGCAACAACAGCAGCCGTGGTGCTCTCTCTAGCAACAACAACAGCCATGGTGCTCTCTCTAGCAACAACAACAGCCGTGGTGCTTTCTCTAGTAACAACAACAGCCGTGGTGCTCTCTTTAGCAGATACTTACGTTTATCTGTTGGCTTTACGCGGGGTGTCTGAATGTCTGGCGGACGTGGTGTCGTCTTTGTCCGCCATTTCTTTGTACTCATGCCTGGAATAATAAACAATCTCTAGAATTTCATAGTAAAATAGTAAGAAGAGATAGATACTGTTAACAAAACAGTAAGAAATTAGTTAATTTCAGAATATGGTCAGGTTTCGACTGTTCAGACTCCCCAGGTAGAATTGTGGATGCAAACTTCACTCATTAATATTGCTTCAGGGATTAACAACTCATTTATTTTGTACGATCTGAACTTGACATAGGAAAGATGTTATCGCTGCCTCGTAACACTTATAATATTTCGCTGCATGAGGAAACTAATAGTGTTCCCCATTGACTTGTGGACATTATTAATCAGGAACTGACAGTGTTGTACAAAGCAATAATAACTAAAATTAGTTATACTGGATATAACTGATCAATTATGCTTAGTTTTTACATGTTAATTGGTGTTATCATTTTGTTATGACAAATATTGTGAATGTGAAGCACGGGTGATAAAAGCATAGATCAGTGTTCCAGCAAGCATGGCAGACTGTAAGCCTAGTCTGCCACACAGAGTAAGTGTCAAGCTTTTTAAAGACAACCATGACAATGAAGGGTGCATGCACAAAGAGATTCCTGTCATACAAAGCACAGCGAAATGCTATTTGCAGATGCAAACACCCAAATAGTTTTGTCATCATATGAAAACGGCAATTGATGTGAACTCACTATTGCTGCTTGTTTGCAGTTTTCCTCTCATGCAAACTGTGTTCCCCACCTAGACAACATTTTACCTGTCACTAGGAAGGATCTATAATATTTTTTCGTCTTAAAAATTCAAGCCGCTATTGCATTACCCTTCATAGAATTACCCTTCATAGATAGTTTGCAATGCAATGCGTGTTTTCTATGATTGTTCAGAGTTACATAAATCAACCACTAATCAGTTCGATATTATGTGCCAGAAGGAGCTACATACAGAAAGATGGTTGGGGACAGTTTACATAATTTGGAACAATCATAGAAGACATGCACAGTGTTGAAAACAATTGCAAGTAATAACTACGAATTACCTTCTACGAACTACCCAGTTATCCAATCTGGACTCTTTCTGGAGGATGGGTATTTTGCTAATACAAACACTGAAGCGACGAGGCTGTGCTAGCCTGGCCAAGCATTACACAGCACAGATCCAAAGCTGAGGCATGTTAAGCGAGGTCACAAAGCAGGCACAACTAAAAAAACATCAGTTATTTGGGATGGGGAAAGTGCAAGTAATGTACTAAATCTAGAACAACAACTGTTAGCACCAAAGCTGTAGGATAAAATGTCAATATTGCTCATAATCTCTAGTGACATGCTATGTTTTTTTTATACTTGCAGGCATGCCAAAAGAATGTTTTTCAAAAACAAATTATCAACCATGTTACTGACAAAGAAGATCACATACTCGTACTGTGATAATAAAACAAAACTGCATTTGGAAAAAGAAATAAATGTTCAATTGATGATTACATAGTTAGCCTTGGCAAGTGGTATTAATCTATGTGTCCACAAACTGTTTAGTTCCATTGTTTACTTGAGAATTGTTTACCCAATTTCCAAAACAATGATGACACCGTCATGGCTAACAATGATGACACCATCATGGCTAACAATGATGACACCATCATGGCTAACAATGATGACACCATCATGGCTAACAATGATGACACCATCATGGCTAACCAAGAGCACATGGAATAATCTTGGGACTTATAAGTTGTAGCACTGACACATCTTGATGTCTGGGTAGTTCTGATGTTACAATGAATCTGAAAATTAAACCTATCCTTACATAACTACACCAGGGAGGAATAGCTAGTTCACTAGGAATTAGTTGCAGGCAAGTTGACATTAGTATTGGACACCATAACCCATTTGTGAAAAACCACTCACAATATGTCAAACATTGAAATCCAGTTAAATGTGTTAGATCAAATGTCCTACAAATTTCTCTTCAATGCATAAATGAATGTTAAAAAAGACAACTTGGTAATTAATTGTTATAATTTGTCACATCAATTATTTCTCAAGTAATTCAGCCTAATGCTGAATGTCACATTAATATGAACATAGAAAAAAAACTGCTTACTTAATTACAGTGGACTGATTATACAAATTTGACGATGTTATGCTTTCTCAAATATCTTACCAAAATGAGTGGTTTTATGATGGTTACACATGCAGGGGTTAAATGTTGGTTAGTCTACACTGTGATGCTGTTTTGTGCAATGGCTGCACCGCTTACCGTAATGCCCTCCTGACCCCGGGGGTAGCTCCCTAGTGGTTGTTGTGGTGGACACAGTGGTAGTTGTGGTGGTTGTGCTAGTTACCCTCCGGGGCGAGGGTGAACTGGACATGGCCGATGTTTTATGGGTGATTTGTGGAGGTGTGGCTAGAAACGAAAAAGAAACAACTGAACGGTGCAAGGTAACACCCGCAGATATGGCGGAGAGAGAGAGAGAGAGAGAGAGAGAGAGAGAGAGAGAGAAAGAGAGAGAGAGAGAGAGAGAGAGAGAGAGAGAGAAGAAATAAACAAAGACGACAGATTCACTACGGTCATCATGCAACACTACAATAGCAACTCTTGTCCTCGGAGACCACCTATTGTTCCACTACGTTCTTACTCCAAAACACACCCAGATGTTTACCTAAGACATTTACCCCTGGACATATTAGATGACCCACAAATATAGGTATGTAGGGCTACACAGATATCAGAGTTAACTATAAGATCACTACTTCGATGAAACAGTAGCGTGCTTGTACATGAAGGAGGCTTCTAAATACAGAATACGGCTCATTACCATTTCATTAATCAGGTATATTTTAGAATATTGTAAACTTCCCATTAAATTATGTGTGGTCTGCAATACATTATTATTGAAAGAATAAAAATTAAGTTTAAAAATTAATAAAAAAGAATGCATTTTTGCACATTACATCATTATTAAAACTCTTAAGGAAAAAATTATAATTTGCCAGGATAAATTATTTTGGAATATATGACAGCAGATATCTGGAGGAGTAATGAAAGTCCAATTTGGTGTATCATAGTACTTTTTACAGTACAAAGCATACCTCCAATGAGGTGATGTAAACCAGTGATAGGTAGGATGTCAACAAGAGTAGTGGTGGTCTCAGTCAAAACAAGACTTACAGTAAACCAACAGAAGAGTTTATCTATTGAGAGAGGCCAGCTGCTTGTCAAGAAAGTCCTTGCCTTATGACTCAGACTCGATGCACCAGCTAATACCACTATCTTGCACCAAAGGCAGTGCTGCAGTCATGCACTAAAAGGAATCGTGACCGCTTCACTTACATAGTAATGTTCTGTATTTTTTAAAGAAAATACAATGTTTATTGGGCAAATAACAACGCACATATAGTGAGTTTTTATTTGTCGCTCACAAGATGGCACCACTTGCCAAAGTTGTTTGCTCGTTCAGTAGGTGACGCCACTGTGTTCATAGCATCTCTTGTTACTAGTCGTACATGCAACTTCTCAGTTCCATCATGTAATGGTTCCCATAACGGGGCACCAATGATGGATTACAAGTATATTAATGTTGTATTCCAGTGTTCAAAATCAAGACAACAGGATCTTGATTTCCATGGGGAGTCCCAGGAGTGGTGCAGTGGGGAGGGAGAACAAAAGGACAGGAATTTCCATTGGGGAGATTTATGGCCGCTTGCACAACAATTACAACAGCAGTAGGACAAGAGGACAGTGGCCATTGCCAGCTTTATTGCCTGCCAGGGTGGTGGCCAAAGGTCAGCGGACAAAGCCCTTGACCATCACCTGACCACACTTGATAGCAACATAAACTCTGATGGCATCACCATCAGAGTCATAAAACAAGTCTGGTCAACAATCTGAGATCACTGTAGTGGACACCATGTCCAGTGGGGCAGGGGTGGTATTGTTGCTGTAATTACCCCAAGCTGGGGTGCACTGGGTGCAGTGGTGCATCATGACTATGCCACAGGAAATTAATATTTTTGTTTCAGACATATTGTGCAATGTTGTAGATAGAGTACTCAACATAAAAATCACTGTTGTTGTTTTCATTAGTGTATGAAGTACAAAAGAAAAGTTAATCCTGTAATATGTTTGTTCTATTTTCCTAAAATATTACATCATCTACCCCTTGTGGAACAATGTGAAAAACATGTCAGAAGATTTTATCACAGTCAGTTACCAGAGTCCTAAATTGATTTATTTTTTGTACAACACTAGCTTTTCAAACACAAATATGTAATCAGATGCCAACAACACAGATCCTTCTGGGTAATGTGGCGGTAGTAATGTAGTGTAGTGTAACTTAGTGATAAATACAATACATTCTTCTTTGGCAAGAGAGTGAATTGACCCAGTTGGAAGCACTTTTTCTTGCAACTAGCAAACCGTATGAACATAAATGCATTTGACTGCATTCAGCATCTCATTCTGTCTGCTTGAATACCTTTTAAAATACCACGCTATATTGAAGAGGTGATTCATAAGTGATGCTTTGAAGCATGCTGATGATTTATGTCTTCTCGTGAATGGAGGGGTGACTGCTCTATCAAACGTGTGTCTCGGAGAATGAATGACAAAAAAACTCATAGGTAGCAGACAGCAGAACCAGAGACTTAGGACAAAGGGAACATTTATGTACATGCTGCGTGCATACATCACAGAAAGCAGCAATGTTCTGGTGTCTAATAATGCCACAAAAACAGAACTTACTTTCTGTGGTCGTTGACGCACAGCAGACTTTTATCGTTACTTTCATGTTCCGACGTAAACAAGCACCTTGGTTTGGATTTGCGAGACCTTCTAATGTTCCTGTGGATGTTGCTGTAATAGAGTACATATATTGTATTATAGTACAATCGTTAGCTGCAACTGTCACACATGTAGATCATTTGTACAGAGTGCTACAACAATCTGCAATAGATCAATATCATGATTCACATTAAACAAGGTCATGTGGCAAAGCATTTATCATTGTGCACTGCTTGACATCTGAAATATATTATAAGAAGGTTTAGCATTTGTTAAAACCCTCACAATTCTCAATTATGTTAACAATTACAAACAATTAATAAATAAGTGTGGCACATGAATGCATGTGGAATCTAAATGTTGCCCATTTGTACTGAAATGTTCACCAAGTCAGAGATTAGAAGTACATTACTGTATATAACCATGTAAGCTTGGTAGAGACTTAAGCTATCTTGAGTACTTACTTATAAAGTAATATGTTCCTCCTCGTTTGAATTCTGGCACGTTTGGTATTGAATGAAATTGCTCAAAGAGAAGCGTAAACCTCTTTTTTTGGTTAGGCTGGCTGCAGTTGACAATCATAACGGACTTCCTGTCCGGGAAAATATTGCAATCCTCATACTCAATCTTAGACACCTGAAACATTGCACAGCAGCAATACAATACTGGTATATTCATCACAATAAAACAACAGGTAAAAATAATACAGGTAATAGCAATAACACAATACTTGACTTGTCACTGGTAAATAAGCATTTATTTATTTTCAAAATGCAGGCAGATTTGCATAATTGAAATACATGGAACAGACCGAACCGTAATGTTTCCTCAGTGTTAATTTCAAACAACCTACACAGTAACCTCTGTATCACGACCACCCCATAAGAGTTTTCTTGACCAAGCAGACAAGACAGTTGCCATGGAAACTGTCATATTCAGACATGTAATTCTTTGTTCATTGGTTGATGACTACCAGATCAGTCAGCAAGTTCGCTGCCCGCTTGATGATGATTTATTTGGGCAAGATTTTGTATGTGTTTTCTTGGTTGGGAAAATGTCCGCAAACCCACCTGGTGAATAATGTAATACTCGTATACTGTTGGATCGGTCGTGCTCCGGAAGTGGGGACACACAAAGTCAATCTGGTCAAACAGTTTCACTTCTATGATGTGTTGCAAGTTGCTCGTCTTGAACCTGAAAATCATAATTTCAGCATTCAATGATTTGTTGACAAGTAAAATGTATGTTACATGATACCATGGCTGGAAACTGCCATTATTAAAGTGGGAAGAAAGAAAACTCTGCCAAGCCTGCATTTACAGTAACAGTTTGGTGCCAAATATACAGAACTATAGTGGGCAGTCAGTTCACGATGGTTAGTTCTAACGTGTCCAAGTGATATCAACATCACCTGAATACTTGCACAACATTTTAATTATAACTTTAAGAAATTATAAGCCCATCTCTTAAAATGTTGGATGGATGGACGGATGATGGATGGATGGATGGATCAATTGAATAGTAAAGAAGTACTGGACTCTTGGACAACGGTGGTGGTAAAATTGTAAACAGACATAATAAAATACTGACAATATGCGTGCTTTTATATCTGACGACCACACTAACATAGGAGCTAGTAGAAGCAAATAAGGAAATCACATATAATATTGTTATAGCATTTTCTGCGTACCATAAATAAACAAGTAACAAGTAACTTCATCTAGTAGTTAGTTAAACAAACTTCAAGCAGATCCGCTGCATTTAAACATGTAGAATAATTTAGAATGTTATTAAGCAGTAAGTGTCATTTCAGACCAGAATCTGGTCAAGCATGTACACAAACACAGCCCAAATGCCCAGCACTGCACAGAGTAAAACTGACCAAAGACAAACAACTAACCAGTCAATGGACATAACATTGCCCCGTCCATCATTCTAAATGGTTCCAAATTCTAATCATCAGCAGTGAGGCTGTGGACTAGCTTTATCTAATCATCCTCTTCCTGTCCTGTCAGTGATTCACCAAAGATTGTAGCTGCAGGAAAAGTGTAGAAGGGTCCACCAGTGGTCAGCATGGTGGTGGTTGTGGTGGGTGCTAATGGTGGTGCTGGTGGTTGTGGTGGGTGCTAATGGTGGTGCTGGTAGTTGTGGTGGTGGTTGTGGTGGGTGCTGACGGTGGTGCTGGTGGTTGTGGTGGGTGCTGATGGTGGTGCCAGTGGTTGTGGTGGTGGTGGTAGTGGTGACTTATCATCATATTTTCATGATGACAAATATAATAATAGTTGATCTAAAAATGCATTATGTCTGTGAGACACTACATTAGTTACTGAGTTAATATAATATTATATTATTTATATTGCTCTGATGATGACGATGTTGCTAGTGATGATGAAGGATTTACTGTGATGATTATGACAATGAGAACAATGACTCCATCATATCAACAACTTGACAATCACATCAACAACAAGATAATGTTATCATTCACTAGATGATGAATGTATCATGACTACAATCACATCTGACTGACCCACCAGTCAACATGACTAGACAGCTATATCATCCCACATCCATCTCTTCAGTTTCCCAGGCACCAACAGTCACAGGTAACCTGTGATCATGACACTGTCTCAGTCATGCTTAGCAAACACTTGAATTAACATCCAGAGACAAGGACCACTCACTAAACACTTCCCTCAATAATCAATATCCAAACTGGTGAACATCTAATTACCTCAGTTCATACTTTGGGACTAATGACTGCTGGCCACTGGCCAGTGTAATTAGTTCAATGCAATTAGTGTGATTATTACAGTTACACAACCACTTATGCCATACATGGGGACCTAGCATGCATGGCTGCAGTCATATGACTTCACGCATGGCCGCACACACTTATAAACATTGTCAACATTTTAAGGTAGGAATTAAGAATTCATCTATTTGAGACTTGTGACTAATTAATCTTTCTAAGTGACACTCTTACTTTATCTTTGCACTGTCTCTTGTGAGTAACTGCCATAAGACCACCAATTTCTACAACATGATTAAGCACTGACATCTTTTCGTCAGCATAATTTTTTTTTAAATATCATTTATTTCAGCCCAGCATATCAGCACCATGAATCTAAAATCCCTACATTAATTGCCATTGCAGCTTAGTACACACAGTTTAGAATGATACTTTAATAATAATTTAATGCATAATCAAATGTTATAATGCTATTTCCTTGCACTAAAAAATAATATACCACTGCAGACAGATCTCACGGATGTGAAATATTAAATCTTGATACTAAATGATTGGTATCAGATGAGTGTATTTATAAATGAAAGACCAGATGCACCCATGTTGTTGACACTAGACTTCCTCCACTGCTGAAGCTTCCCAGGATTAATGATGGCAAGTTTCCTGGGGCCCCATTACCCACAGGGGCTGACAGGGATCAGTGTGCCGTGCTTCCCTTCCCATGGAAGCTCAGAATAACATATTTGTTAATTAATAGGCACAAATAAAAAACAAATTGTGGTTTATCCTGTTAAAATAAATTGCAATAATTTTCTTCATGATGGAAAAATCAGATGTTTTTTGTTTGAAGCCAGCCACATGTGTGTACATGCACTGACTATATGGTTTATCTCAAATTCCTCACTTTAACATTTTCGTAGAAACGACTGTATTTTAACAATTTTGTTTTCTTTCTATTTTCGAAAAAAAAATCCAAAAGGTGATTAAATGAATGTACAAATATCTTACTAAATATTAAGTTAATTAAGGTTTCCAAAGATTCCTCCTTTCATGGTGGTGTGTATTTTGTAGCTGCCTGATTCTGGAAACGATCCACCAAAAAAAACCTGGGGCCCGATTCATGAAGAACCAAAGAGCTCCCAGAAAATATAATTCCTCTCAAGAATACAACTAATCTAATAACTGTGCAGGATATAGTTAAACCATTGTATACATTTTTAGTGAACCGACCATCATGTTGCTTACTGCAGTCATGTATCTGTATCCTATGTTATACTTGAAGTGCTCCTTGACCCTTTGTCGTGTGTGGGTGGGCTTGGAATGTGGGAAATCCTGACAGTTGTCAGGATTTCAAGAACTCAAGAAATACTTGAACACATTTTTCTCTCTAAAAAAAATATTTGCTCTATTCTTAAGAGACAGATGCAGGTTTAGGAAGCTACTACGGGGAACAGACTCTAAGTAGGCTAAGAACCCGTGGTAGACTAAAGACAAACAAGTCACAATCTGTCCTGTTGCATGACTGCACACTTCAAGGTGGATTAGGCAACAGCCTTGCATCGCGTAGACACTAATCTCTGTATCTCATGGACACTAATCTTCTCTGTGCTTGCAAGAGAAAGGAGGAAATGTGTTGCCATATGTTGCCTTTATCGCAAACTTCAGCTTGACGTCTCTTGGACAAAGTTAAGTAAAAAGTTGTTATATATTCCAACTCTGGGGTGCAATTTCAAGTATAATAGTAGCGGCAATTGTGGCAGCCATGGCAGCTGTGATGAAGACAGGAGATGTAATGGTGAAAGTAGCTGTGGAGGTAGCGGTGGGGTTTTGCAGTAATATTATTTTTACCTGATATATAAATAATGATTAATATGTAACTACTTCCCAATCACTCGTAATCCTTGTTTGATATTAAAAATGTATTATTTCACAAATGCCTACTTCTAATAAAACATACTTTGACACAAACCCTATCAACCTCAGCATGCCCAGGTCTACCTGCCTCGAGCAAGAGATTTACTTTGTTAAAGAACACCTTTGAAAGGCGGCCATCTATAAGTGAATCTCAGGGAAGCCAATTATAAATTTACAAATGCTCTCAATCATTCAGTTGGACACGAGTGCCTGCAGGGTTTGCCAGTAATTGAAAAACGATAGGTTTACTGCACAACTGCAAAAGAAACCTTCCCAGAATCAACAGCAACTGCAGAGACGCAAACTTAGTTACAGAGCAGCTCATCTTAAAACAGACTCTGTATGGCAGTGGTTAACCATTGGTTATCCAGTGGCAGAATACAGTTTTGTCAGCTAAACACATGTACATCCTGATTACAAGTTTAGTTAGTTCTAAGGCTGTGTACAATAATAGACTGAAACAAAATAAAGGCATGTTCTTCAATAGCATGTTATTCATAATTTTTATATAAAAATACTGTAACTAATGTGCAATATCCTTGGAAGTGGTATTCCTCAATCTGTGCAACTTAAGTTGTAGGTAAATCATGCTACAATGGCAGAAGTGTTATCCAAGAAGACAGTATACATGCAGCTATTAAAATAATAAATGGTGCATAAAATCTGTTCCAACATTGTATATACTTGTTGATGTCCCTTGCAGTCTCCGTGGTAACCAGGGTGAAATGTATACCCACTGCCTGGAGAGTATCAACTCCCATCTATCTGTGAAACCAGCATTCTAGACTCCACCTTAGATGACACACAGGTGTACACAGATTCCTCCAACTGACAATGTTGTCACCAGGGGGCACTGCCCGTGGCAACGCAACATTGACCAATCAACGCCACCCAACTAGCTGTGATCCCTGCCAGCTGGCCACACAGTTGTTCCATCCTGAGTGAACACTGCAGTGGCAGGTAGCAAACAGATACCTGGGGTGGAGCATTCACACTAAGGCAGTGTTTAATGGCGACTAGTTACCTAAATTATGAGATAATGTGAACAACTTCAAGCTGTTTGTCTTGTGCTTGAAGCCGTATGTCTAAGTAGTGAAGTGCTCATGTATGGAGCACGATACAAAGAAACATTTTACTCTCATGTGGTGTATCAAACTTACTTCTTTCTTTGCCTTTTTCTGCTTCCCCATAATCCCTTGAGGGGTTGGGTCACGTCACACATTCTGTTCTGCCCTCTTCACGAATTAATATTCTGCCATTTTCTCCCCATCTGCTGCTCATATCTGCCTTTTTACAGATTTCCTTTTTACACTTTCCCTCCACCGTAACATAAAATATCCTGGTATTAATATTAGACAACCCAAGATGCATACAAAAAGTGTTCCATTTCTCAGTTGTATTTCACAGGTATTTCTTTCAAACAAATGTTATGCAAAAGACAAGTGATATGAACAACTGAATGAGCAACAACAAACTCTAATTGTTGACAGGGATAATGGAGAAGAGTTCGCATCTCATCTCAATCTAAAGCATCATCTCGTCATAAACTGGAAAGACTGATCATCAGCTCTGCATCAAGTCACTTGTGACACTATGGAATGTAAGCAGATACGCAGCTTCCTTCTCCACTGAGTCCACCGACAGACAAGGAATGCTGGCAACTTGAGTCCAATTATAAACTGTCTAAGATACCAACAACAAGCCACTGTTGACTGAATATCAGAATATTGTAGCTTTTTTCTCCATTTCTTATTATCATCCACTTTAATAATGTGGTGACATGACAAATTCCTTCCAGGTTTACTGCTTGTGGAGGCGTTGACCAGTGATCTCTCCAAGAGTTGTGTTTGGGCGAGCTCTTTCCCGAGACCCCGAGAGCTTCCAGAGTAACACTTTTACACTTGATATACCAAAACATGGCATTTTAAACCTGCATAATCAGATATTATGGTTATGTTATGTTATAAAACATTTATAACCTAACCCAATACCTGTTTTAAGAATCTCTACATTTAATCACAATGTTTATAAACAGCAACAAAAATAGTAGATTAATTTTTACTTTTTCCATGGCTAATGTTACAGCAAACAGTACACGTAAAGAGTTCATTGTTAATGTTGAACATTCCACAAATACCCTTTTACAAGAGATTACATCTGTGATCACCTCCATTAAAAAATGCATTAAAATATATAACATTTTCATGAAATTTCTCTAGGATTTTGTGTGATATATAAACATCAGAGGCTTCTCAAGTCTAATGCTGCAGACACACCTGATTGACTGATTGCTAACAAAGGTGTGATAGTAGCACGGTAATATTAATAAAGATTTGCTTTTATTCCTATCATTGCATCTATTTCAGTGAGTGAATAAACTGATCTGAAATAATTTTTCTTTTATATGCACAAGATCAAACAGCAAAACAAACTGATAACATTACTTATACTTCTGTATCTGCAATGATCAATTAGATACCAGTTGATCACACCCTATCAGGGGGCAAGTACCCTGAGTGCTGGGGTTATGCAGAAGTTGCACCAGAAAGGTTATCAGTATGTGAGTTGCAATGTGGTCATTCCCCTCAAGGTTATCAGCCCTCCCTGTAGGTATTAAATTCTCTGCAGTGGGAACAGCGCCCTCTCCAATTACCCCTTGTTCTCACACTTGTTTATTCCGAAAAGGAATGCAGTTGAAGGCTTTCTGGAACTGGTTACTCTAATCCACATCGACTTGCATGGTTTTATCAGAAGGTGTAAACTTCTTCACCTAGTTAGGACACCAATCCTGGTCACAGCGTTCCACACTGACATAAACCCAGAAAAACCAAAGACACCTGAAACTTCCAGATGGTGCTGGTTTCTCTGCAACAGTCTGAATGAATTGTGGCTTACTGTAAACAAGCTTGTTTCTGTCAGAAAACACTTAACACTGGCCCCTTTTCGTGTCAGTAGAGATTCATAAAAAAAGTTGATAGGGCAGGAGAGATAGGCATGCCTTGGCTGTTCTAATCTCTGCGCCAGTTGCTTTGACCAGGATGTCAGCGGTTATCAGAGACTGCCACCAGCTTTCCACATGAAAGACCGTGTCAGCATGGGTGGATTTCCACTGATCAAAAAATCTTTTATTGTCAGTCAGATAACAATACACAGTTTCGCTGCTAAATAGGCAGACCACCCAAATCTCTGGCCACAGTGGTTCTTCCCGTACTTAATAGGCCATCGTTGTACAGGTGGGCAACCCATCTATAACATAAGGTGTGTATGTTAAACAGTTATATTTAACATCTGCCAAAGTACATTTTGTGAATTGTTTTATTAACATTTATTATAGAAAAGAACAGAAATATAAGTGCTTTATAGCACTGTCAGTGAAATAATGAGAAGCAAGTGAAGTGGTACAACAAATTATACCAAGACCTTCAGTAACATTCAAAATATTCACACAGCATACACAAGTACATTCACTCAGCAGTCACACACAAGTACATGCATTCAGCAGTCATACACAAGTACATGCACTCAGCAGTCACACACAAGTACATGCATTCAGCAGTCATACACAAGTACATGCACTCAGCAGTCACACACAAGTACATGCACTCAGCAGTCACACACAAGTACATGCACTCAGCAGTCACACACAAGTACATGCACTCAGCAGTCACACACAAGTACATGCACTCAGCAGTCACACACAAGTACATGCACTCAGCAGTCACACACAAGTACATGCACTCAGCAGTCACACACAAGTACAGGCACTCAGCAGTCACACACAAGTACATGCACTCAGCAGTCACACACAAGTACATGCACTCAGCAGTCACACACAAGTACATGCACTCTGCAGTCACACACAAGTACATGCACTCAGCAGTCACACACAAGTACATGCACTCAGCAGTCACACACAAGTACATGCACTCAGCAGTCACACACAAGTACATGCACTCAGCAGTCACACACAAGTACATGCACTCAGCAGTCACACACAAGTACATGCACTCAGCAGTCACACACAAGTACATGCACTCAGCAGTCACACACAAGTACATGCACTCAGCAGTCACACACAAGTACATGCACTCAGCAGTCACACACAAGTACATGCACTCAGCAGTCACACACAAGTACATGCACTCAGCAGTCACACACAAGTACATGCACTCAGCAGTCAGACACAAGTACATGCACTCAGCAGTCACACACAAGTACATGCACTCAGCAGTCACACACAAGTACATGCACTCGGCAGTCACACACAAGTACATGCACTCAGCAGTCATACACAAGTACATGCACTCGACAGTCATACACAAGTACATGCACTCAGCAGTCATACACAAGTACATGCACTCGACAGTCACACACAAGTACATGCACTCGACAGTCATACACAAGTACATGCACTCGACAGTCACACACAAGTACATGCACTCGGCAGTCATACACAAGTACATGCACTCGACAGTCATACACAAGTACATGCACTCGGCAGTCATACACAAGTACATGCACTCGACAGTCATACACAAGTACATGCACTCAGCAGTCATACACAAGTACATGCACTCGACAGTCACACACAAGTACATGCACTCGACAGTCACACACAAGTACATGCACTCAGCAGTCATACACAAGTACATGCACTCGACAGTCACACACAAGTACATGCACTCGACAGTCATACACAAGTACATGCACTCGACAGTCACACACAAGTACATGCACTCGACAGTCAAACACAAGTACATGCACTCGACAGTCATACACAAGTACATGCACTCGACCGTCACACACAAGTACATGCACTCGGCAGTCATACACAAGTACATGCACTCAGCAGTCATACACAAGTACATGCACTCGACAGTCACACACAAGTACATGCACTCGACAGTCATACACAAGTACATGCACTCGACAGTCACACACAAGTACATGCACTCGACAGTCACACACAAGTACATGCACTCGACAGTCACACACAAGTACATGCACTCGACAGTCACACACAAGTACATGCATTCAGCAGTCACTCATCAATTTCAACACATAAACTGTGCATTTTATACTTATAAATAAAAAAAATTTAATAAGTTATTGGCCGAGTCCCTTGCTCCAGTGAGTAATATAGATGCCTTCTTTTCACTTAGTACACATTAATATACATTAATTGTAATGCTAAAAGTTAATATTCATCAACACAAACCTAAAGAACACAATATGAAAAATGAGAAACAACTTTGTAATTACAAAAAACAACATACCAGTTAATTCTCAAAGGGTGTTCCACTCAACTGCACAAGTTCATGACCCTAGGTAATCTGACCCCAGCTATGCTATTACCCTTGCATGGTTCATAAAATTGTTGTTTCAAAACATCCTTGCAATGACCAGTGTCTGGTTTCAGACGCTGCCAGTACAAAACCATCTGCACTGGAAAAAGTTTGCAAAAATGCTGCTTTTGGAATAGCTCTCACAAACATGGGGCTCACATTTCACCCCACCTGGAATTTGTTTTAATATGCCATCTGTTTGTTGCTACATTCTTAGATTGTTTTGCAAGGTTTGCCAAAAATAAACAAACACTGTAATACCACACTATATGACAGGTATTAATTAGGATTCTCAGCCAGACTTAATAAGTCTAGGGTCTAATTCCGAATCTTGTCTGGCATCAGGCTGATGGAGATGATCATTGTGTGTGTTTCCAGTGAAATACAATTACAGTGTCACATATCAAAAGTGATGTAATGTGAGCATTGTGAGAACTGTACCTGTATAATTTGTTACATAATAGAAATGTAGGAGTTACATACAGCGTGTACAAATTAACTACAGTGCATTAGAGCAACACTGAAATCTACTCCAGACATGGCTTCCTATTCTTGTATAAATTCTTGTTCTCTCAAAACAGGCTCCACGTGAGCTACATTTTTGTCTGTATCCTTGAATTAACTAAGGCTGAAGTGTCTTTGAAAATGTTTAATATGTAATAAACCATAAAGATCATTAACTTAAACAGCTGCCAGCTACTGATACGAGAGTCTACTTTATGATGATCTGATGTAAATACCTCAACAGCTGGGACTTATCTGCTCCTTACAAGAGGTTGATCTGTTATCTACACTTACCATATCAAACAGTTCCACATCATGTCCTGCCAATATGTTCTCACACCTGGCTAAAAGTGTTGCTTTGAAATTACCTACCATTCTTATATAAAAACTTGCAAAAGAGAGAGAGAGAGAGAGAAAGAGAGGGAGAGAGAGGTAGAGAGGTAGAGAGGGAGAGGGGGAGAGGGAGAGAGGGAGAGAGGGAGAGAGGGAGAGAGGGAGAGAGGGGGAGAGGGAGAGATGGGAGGGAGAGGGAGAGAGGGGGAGAGGGAGAGATGGGAGGGAGAGAGGGAGAGAGGGGGAGAGGGAGAGATGGGAGGGAGAGAGAGGGAGAGAGGGGGAGAGGGAGAGAGGGAGAGGGGGAGAGGGAGAGAGGGAGAAGGGGAGAGGGAGAGAGGGAGAGAGAGGGGGAGATGGGGAGAGGGAGTGAGGGAGAGAGGGAGAGAGGGAGAGAGGGAGAGAGAGGTGGCCATCTTGTTTGAATCCTATCAACTTGTGACTGTGCAGCCAACAAGAAAACTTTGTTTGTGTATTTGTGTACAGTTGAACAGTTCTGACAATGACTACACTGTGATGTAGTTTCCTCGCATTCCTGACACGCAAGCTCAAATATCTTCCCAAAGACCCTCAAATTGGCGTTTTTCTCCCTTTGTTGTTCAAGCTGCTTTTCATAAGGAGAAAATCTGTTCTTCTGGATTTCTACTACTTCTAAAGCGAACCTGCAGATCTGATAGATCTGTGGTTTACGAGTAATTCCATTCTGAATGCTCAGCAGCACAATCCTGCATGGTGGCAATTTCCACATCACTTCAAATTTCTGTTCAGAGATTCACATTATCTGGTCATTATGGGCTTTGTACAAAGTTTAAATCACTTTTCTTTCAGCCAGACTTGATGACAAATGAATCTCTGTCGTCTATTGTCATTTTGAACAACAGAGCAATGAAAAATAAAACTGAATCTTGAATTTACAATATTAAAAAAGCACATGAACATAAATATGCACAATTGAGCATTTATAGACATTTTAATCGAATCAGATATCTTAAACTCTATTCAAGATTTGCGAATGCAAATGCTATGTGAATGAAGAATGGAAAGTAATATTCAACTATTTTAATAGATTTTTTATTGCTATTATAAAACATATTAATATCCTGGATTGACACTGTTGAGAGTGTAAAGACCCCAGCATTTCCTCTGGCATGTCAACTAGATAATGCCTTCTAAACTAAAGCAGATGCTTCCATTGCCATTTTGATCAATGTTTATTCGGTTGGCACTTAATTCAGCCAAAACTACAACAGACATTGCCATGATAAAGGCCAGGGCTGTAACAGAGACAGCCCACACCAAAATCTTTTTTCAGGTGTTATTTTTAAACTATATGTCTGACTGATATGGCTAGACCAAATACTGATGTATTTATTTACTGGGTGGTTGCATACTTGCGTGAAGACCACATTTTTCAAAAATATTTGCCGCAAATTCATAAAAGTAGTTTTCCTTACGGTTCATTTGTAGTTTGTAGGAATTAGTATACACCACTAGTTCTACATATCCAGCCATCAAAATCAATAGTCAAACTAGTTATCAACACAACCAAATACATAAAATAAATATAGGCCCTACATTAAAATATGGCCACATTGTGTTCTAAACTTTAAGGGTCCTGCCTCAATTCAATGTTTTATTCCTCTACTTTCAGACGCAGTTCACAAAAGAAATTAATCTATTTAGTGTTCACTGCAACAGATTTGTTAGTTTGGATAAAATCATTGGACAAACTATTAAATTATTTTTGACCGGGTCCAGCTCCATATACAGAATGTACCCTACATACTATCTACATACTATCTACAAACTATAACAAAGTACATTTTTTACATGATTTAAAAAAAATACGCACGCCTATTAAACTGACTGCACATATTACTTAAACTTTTCACATATTACAAATTTGCACATCAGTGAATCTGATTTTGATGGGTTAACTCAATTGAGGAAGGAGTTTCAAAGAATTGTTGAAGGTGTGGAGTGTCACAGTAACATAATATATGCACCATTAGCCACACCAGATTAAGTCTTTCATGAATGATTGCATTCACACAAGACCAGGCATGAGCCACCCAGATGTTTGGAGACACGTTTTGTAAGACCCACAGACAGGAAGAGCAGTGACCCTGTATCCATCACAACAGATGACAGCTGATAAAAACTGCTACAACAGCAGAGCATTCAGAGAATTCATGTCCCGACAAAGAAATACATGTTCCTGTGATTTATACCATCCTGTCTCGGTTGGTGGCACCTGTTTCATGTGACAATTAGCAGGCGACGAAGCACAATGTAAGCCGGGGATGGTAGCTTCCTGTTATTTGTGAACATCGATTTTTAAAATACAAATAACACAAAGCTATAGATGTTTAATTATTAATGTTGCATGCTTGGAAAGATATGAAAATAACTATTAAATGTGGCATGTGGCAAATTCACACAAAACAATAAAACAATTCACATGAAACATTAACTGTTTTATTCCTTATATGACACACACATTCCCAGTGTGGATTTTACAAAAATAACAAACTACATAATAATTTATTTATCATATCACTTTGAAGACATACTGGTTTTGTTCCTGCAAATCTTGCTGCATTTTAAAATCAATGGGTCTTTTCATTCTTATACAACGATTACATAGACATCACACCTTGCTAGGTAATTTATTACTCTAAATTGCCCCTAATAAAACTACAGTAAATAAGTTTTACACATTTAATAAACAAGACCATTAATTAGCCTGCCATAAACAATTAAGTGTGACTGGCTAGACACTGTTGCCTTCTAATTTACCCAGTAGTAAAACAAGGTTTATAACTAAGTTTCCCCCACTTTATAGAGTAGTGATGTAATTACCTACATAAAACCCACCTGTGCTGTTTGGAAATCACTAACCTAGGTACCTGATGTACTTGTTATCTCTCAATAAACCTTCAAGTGTCATACCACATGGACCACTAAAGCAGTTCCTTTCTATCAGTGCCAGTCTTTTTGTTTAAAATGGTTGTATTTAATAGCCATGTTATGGGTTAATTGCTTTGAGTTGCAGTTCACCAAGTTTATCCAAATTAGGATGCTCTGTTTGGTGTTATCAACAGAGAACTCATTAAATTATATTACAAATTATCATGACATTGTTCTATAAATGTCAATCTAAAAAACGGTTAACAGAAAATATTTCTTTGTTGGAATATAATAAAAAAGTAAATTGCTAGCAGAAATACTTTAGAGGTGTAAATGACAACATTAAAAACTATTCCCAAGGTATTTTGGCTGATTCCCTCATGAGTTGCATTTGATAAATCCAAGTTTTATACAATGAGTTCAAAGGTCATTCAAAATCAACATTCTTCAAATTCTTATTTAATGACACGAAGACCCATCCTGCATGGACGAAAATTAACTTTTAATTTAACCCGCAAACATGGCAATTGTCAGTCAATTTAACCCAACAAAGGAATCATGGGGGAGAAAATGGGTTTGAAATCACCCTCCAGTAGACCAGAGCTGAAGTAAATGTCTTTCCGAGCCCACTGCGAATAGTGAGTAGGTTTTAATGAAACACCTTTCTCTGGAATCAAACACAAATCATTTCTTCTGATCTAAGCACAACAGTGAACTTGAGCCACTGAGGAGAGTTTGTGGGCCCTGCTCGTAAATACATTTTGCCCTTTGTAATGTTATGACTGTGATGTTTTATATAATTATTTATGTAAAAATACAGCACATGTAGTCACATATACAACTGGTTACATTTACTCGCTCACTAATTCATGAATCCATGCAGGCCAACTCATGCAAGGTCAATTGTCAAATTGATCTGTCAACACAATATAAAAAATTATTTCATTACGATCATTTCTAAATCTATAAGTTATTTCCACACATAAAAAATCAAGAAAATTGTCTGATGTTCGTTTGGAATATTTTGGCTGCATTATACGGCCTTCAAGACTTTGTAAAACCCCACAGCACAAAGCAGACATAATAATTGTATTATGTTACATTTCCAGTGGAGAATTTCAGTATCTTTTCATGTGGAACTCAAATCTATACATTCAGAAAGGTAGATGCAACTGAAGAGTGCAACAAGTTATAACTAGCAGTCGACCAAACTGAAGCATGTTTACATCACGGTCAACTACACACAGCTATACAGGAACATAAATAGGAAAACCAGGTAAGAAAGTGGTGGAATTGTTAACTAAATGACAAGCTTCGCCAGGCCCAGCCATGTCCCTCGCTGGTTCTATCAATGACCTGCAATCTAATTGTTTCCATCCTCTTTCATCTTGCTTCATATTTTATCTTGACCAACTATTAGCTCACACATGAGGAGTTTATCATGCACACCACATTGCTAGGGTCCGTCTCAAAATTACTAAGACTAAGTAATGACTATGTGTCGAAGGGGGCATTTAAAAATCTACCACAACAGGTGAATATGCTCTTGTGTGGTGTGCCTGTTCTTGTTTGATCAAACATTTCTCCCTCTCCACCTCCCTCGCTGACTGTCCAGAACCAGGCCAGATTGCACAGATGGCCAGTGATGACCATTAGCTGGACTCAGAAACATTAAACTGACCAGTTATTGCCCCTACACCCCAAAAGGCCCATATAGCTAATGAACGAGAGAGGGGATGAATGGATACTGAAAGGGAACTTACTTAGATACTGACCACGTCTGGGTAGAGAGCCAACAATTATAACTTGCTCTAGATGCCAGCAGCCTACAGCCATACAGTGCTTTTGCTAAAATGTTGAAGTTTTCAAAGGATATATTTTATTATATGATTTTGTATTACCTAACAAAACATGATGAAAAAATTCTTCAGGCAGTTTTACTTGATATGTTTGCGACATGGTTGGTGTGTGGAATTTCAGCCAAATAACTGCTGCAGGTGTAAAACGTAATAACTTAGAACAAGGTAGACTTGACTGGCTCTTGAATCATGGTCTGGCAAGGTCACTGGTACAATGTCAGTACTTCATTTTCAACACGCCCAAAGTATTTCTACTTGTAGTCAATATGATATGCATGTCTCCATAAAAGATCATGTAACATGTACTAC
This sequence comes from Lamellibrachia columna, assembly GCA_963662155.1. Classification (NCBI taxonomy): domain Eukaryota; kingdom Metazoa; phylum Annelida; class Polychaeta; order Sabellida; family Siboglinidae; genus Lamellibrachia; species Lamellibrachia columna. The sequence continues at coordinate 17,879,644 of OY759271.1, read as the reverse complement.
TGGAATGACTATACATCAAAGGTATGGTAAAGTTTAATAAATGTCAGCTCTTCACATGGATTACTGCTGTTGTGCTGTTTTGTAGAAGCATTCTCTTGTTCACTTTTAACATTTGTTTACTGCTAGGTTTGCAGAATTGTTTAAGACATAATTAACATTAATCAAAGGTGACAAACATTCTTCAGTAATAATAATTTGTTGGTTTGTGTAACTCAGAGCTTTGACACTTCAGTAAAGGTGTGCACAGAAAGTTTACTTCATTCAAGACCAGCTGTTTTCACTGATGTCTGCCCCTGGATACAAGATACATGCCCCTGAATACAAGATACATGCCTCTGGATACAAGATAAATGCCCCTGGATACAAGATACATGCCCCTGGATACAAGATACATGCCCCTGGATACAAGATATATGCCTCTGGATACAAGATACATGCCCCTGAATACAAGATACATGCCCCTGGACACTGGATGCATGCCCCTGGATACAAGATACATGCCCCTGAATACAAGATACATGCCCCTGGATACATGATGCATGCCCCTGGACACTGGATGCATGCCCCTGGATACGAGATACATGCCCCTGAATACAAGATACATGCCCCTGGATACATGATGCATGCCCCTGGACACTGGATGCATGCCCCTGGATACAAGATACATGCCCTTGAATACAAGATACATGCCCCCGGACACTGGATGCATGCCCCTGGATACAAGATACATCCCCTGAATACAAGATACATGCCCCTGGATACATGATGCATGCCCCTGGACACGAGATACGTGCCCCTGGACATGAGATACATGCCCCTGGACACGAGATACATGCCCCTGGACACGAGATACATGCCCCTGGACACGAGATACATGCCCCTGGACACGAGATACATGCCCCTGGACACGAGATACATGCCTGTGGACACAAATTCCGAATCTATTTAAAATGCATTACTCAACAGCACCAGAAGTGTAGAGCAAAAGAGAAGACATAAGCCTTAGGCTGGAAACCCTTTTTCAGAAACCAGTGGATGCCAGTGAAGCATGAGACAACCTAGACCAAGTCAGCTCTGTCCTGAAGTGGGTAGCTATCAATCACCCTGGGTTGTTATATCCACCCCACAGGGGGTGTTAAGTAATGCACTGTAGGTTGGGTAACCAACACCATTAAGATCCTCCAGTCTTTTTGATAAATAGGTCTCCATTGGCTGACACAATGCTAAGGGCGTGCAAACCTGTATCCCGGGCAGAATAGACAGTCTAGGAATAGACAGCAACAGCAGTAGCTAGTAATAGACAACAACAGCAGTAGCTACCAGCTAGGAATAGAGTCATTCACATTTTCCTCTTTAATCCATACTCATTTCATCATCATATATTTTACTACATTCTCCTGGAATAAGTCGCCATCTGCTCTATGTACAAAACTTGAGAAATGGTCTCACGCACGCACGCACGCACGCACGCACGCACGCACGCACGCACGCACGCACGCACGCACTTTTATTTATAAACTTTGTATTGTAACTGATAACAACACCTATTTTGAAAAATGAAAACTGGATGCTTACCATTCTTATATGTCAGCTTTGGCAGTAACAAATAACTTACAAAAATATGTAGTATCAGTGATATATAAATCAAGCATAGCAAGTGTGATTAATGAATATGAAATCAAAAGTGGATGGATCCTACACTGGACTATACACTTGACCATATACTGGACTATACACTTGACCATACACTGGACTATACACTTGACCATACACTGGGCCTGTACACTTGACCATACACTGGTGATTGGACCTGTACACTTTACCATACACTGGACTATACACTTGTCCATACACTGGACCTGTTACACTTGACCATACACTGGTGACTGGACCTGTACACTTGACCATACACTGGACTATACACTTGACCATACACTGGGCCTGTACACTTGACCATACACTGGTGACTGGACCTGTACACTTGACTATACACTGGACTATACACTTGACCATACACTGGACCTGTTACACTTGACCATACACTGGTGACTGGACCTGTACACTTGACCATACACTGGACTATACACTTGACCATACATTGGGCCTGTACACTTGACCATACACTGGTGACTGGACCTGCACACTTGAGCATACACTGGACTATACACTTGACAATACACTGGACCTGTACACTTGACCATACACTGATGACTGGACCTGTACACTTGACCATACACTGGACTATACACTTGACCATACACTGGACCTGTACACTTGACCATACACTGGTGACTGGACCTGTACACTTGACCATACACTGGACTATACACTTGACCATACACTGGACCTGTACACTTGACCATACACTGATGACTGGACCTGTACACTTGACCATACACTGGACTATACACTTGACCATACACTGGACCTGTACACTTGACCATACACTGGACCTGTACACTTGACCATACACTGATGGCTGGACCTGTACACTTGACCATACACTTGACTATACACTTGACCATACACTGGACCTGTACACTGGACATAGATCCTGACACAGAGCTGGGCAATATTGATTAGAAAGGAGGCAGAGGAATCTGAAGGAATGGACAGGAAATTAGGGATGAAAGACAACATGACCTTCTCTGAGAGGGAATTGTGCAACATCAGTGGAAGGACTGGCAACAAGTAATCTCAAACAAAAGATGGTGAAACGGGTATGTTGTATGAATTCCGCTGGCATAGACACCAGGCAGAGAGAGAGACCCAAAACTTTAGTGTCTCATCCAAACAACCCTTTCTTTCCATATTCTAGGTGCTATGCAACCCATACAGTTTTACAAAATGTCCATGGACAGACAATGCTGACCATCAGACCACTGCACCAAAGTTGTACTTTATGCCCACATTCCATCTAGTTGACAGCATTTCATTCTGATACAGAGAACTGACAAGGAGATGTCAGTGAGAATATTATAAACATAACATAAATAACAAGTACCAACTCAACCAGGAGACAGCCACCTACACCAAGACTATCCAATGCTTATCAGCCATAGACTATCCAGCTCTATCACCAGGGTATGTGCAATGCACCACTGTGGTTTTCTGAGGGGTTATCTCTCTCTCCCTCTCTCTCTCTCTCTCTAGCAAATCCAGGCCTGAACATTCATCATTCCTTTATCACCAGTCTACCCTATCTGACATGTGGCCATATTGCAATCACTGCCACTTAGACCCACCACACAGGATGACACAACCTTATGAATGATAGGGGAACCAGGGGGGAATAGGGGAAGCCAAATGATATGGGAACCCAAATGATATGGGAACCCGAATGATAATGAGCCATTAACCAACTAGTAACCAAAATTAATTAGACTGCATGATATAGTAAGTGCCATTCAGTTTGTACTCAGGTAACATCATTGTTATTACATCAATGGTGTAGTGACAGACCACCCACATAGACATAGACAAGAAAAAAGTGGTAGAAAAACAAACATGTAGTTTCACATAGCCTGTTAATCATCCCCTGGCGGCTAGACCAGCATAAGGCACAGACTGTCCATAGACTGAAGTGAGGAGTGTACCAGCTTGGTGTCTGGATTACATTTGATGCTGTCATAATCAGCCAATGACTGACAACTCCATAAATCTGCCAGATACCAGGCAGGTTATTCTGTAATGGTGGCCACCTTACCTCTCTCACCATAATGACAGTTTCTGATCTGTCACTTCCAATCCACAGATGGTGAAAGAAAATGTCCTCACCCAGGACAAAATTAAAATGTCCTCACCCAAGACATAATTAAAATGTCCTCACCTAAGACAAAATTAAAATGACCTCACCCAAGACAAAATTAAAATGTCCTCACCCAAGACAAAATTAAACCTAGCTAAGAGGCAGAAACATTGCTGAGCAACTTTTTAATCTTCTCAAATCAGACTTGGCCTTTCAATGGCAGTTTATCTGCTGTCAATAAAAAGACGCATTCTATTACAGGGATGAGCGCCAGACCTAACATGGATATAGCATGACTGACTCTAGGCAAATGTTTCTTTGAAATGTGGCATGATGTAAACAAATTTCATTTTGTTCTGATTGATGATTCCACGCTGTACCTTGTCCTGAAGCTGAGGGCAAAACATCAGTGCTCACAATACTTGAGACAGCTAGACAAAACATCAGTGCTCACAATACTTGAGACAGCTAGTCAAAACATCAATGCTCACAATACTTGAGACAGCTAGACAAAACATCAGTGCTCACAATACTCGAGACAGCTAGACAAAACACCAGTGCTCACAATACTCGAGACAGCTAGACAAAACATCAATGCTCACAATACTTGAGACAGCTAGACAAAACATCAGTGCTCACAATACTTGAGACAGCTAGACAAAACATCAGTGCTCACAATACTTGAGACAGCTAGACAAAACATCAGTGCTCACAATACTTGAGACAGCTAGACAAAACATCAGTGTTCACAATACTTGACACAGCTAGACAAAACATCAGTGCTCACAATAATTGAGCCTCCTTTGGCATGTGTCAGTTGACATGTCTGGGACCATTGATTTCTTACTTTTGTTACAGGAAGAGTGCGTGGTAACATTTCTTTGTAGCCGATGTAAAGGTTGCGTTATTGAAGGCTTCTCAACTAATGACTACAGGAATTGAGACAATTCTAAGAAAGTTGATGGTAGCAGAATACAAAGGATGTAGACACAATTATATATATATATATATATATATATATATATATATATATATATATATATATATATATATCACATAAGTAATAATGGGCATGGCATACAAAATCACTACAATTTCTGTTGTGTATATAATATCTGTTGTGGTATATTTTATACCATGCATATCCCAATCCTGCTGTATATAAAGTATATGGTTTTTCTTTTCTTCTCGCACTACTGCTCATGACTCTTTATTAACCACGTAGAAACTGTGACTATATCATTGTTGAGCAAGAGATGTTATATGTCTGGTGTATATTATGTACACAATGTGTAAACCGTGTAGTCAGGGTGTTCTTTAGTATTACATAGTTGCATGTTGTACTCAACAAGTTTAATACTGTTCATAACCTGGAATCTACAGTTTCCTGAGGTACATTAAATATTGTTTCAAACACAGCCATCATAACTAACCATTGAAATGCACATTTCTATTTAACAAAAGGAAGTCCTAATGCATATTTTAGTTTTTCAATCCACATTAATTGAATTATTTCCAAAGTGTGCAAGACATTACTAAAATGACAGCTGGATAAAATAACCTGAAGACTCATTAAAGGAAGCAATAAAATTACTTACAAAAGGGAAATGTCAATCTTCAAGCATCTTAATCAGTGGCGGCAACCGCCCAATAAAATGATTAAACTACATCCCTGAGGCTTATCAGAAATTAGAAATAATTTAAGGCACAATAGCCACATAGCTAGAAGCAGACTTTTGAAAAGACAGACTTAGCCGTTAGTGCAGGTGCCATGCTAAGCACTGGTACAATAAATGGCAACAAGTCTGCCTTACAGTTGACCATTCTTCTCTCAGTGCTCTGTTCTTGTCCCAGATGGCAGAGGCAGAACATAATGGGTGCATTATCACAGTTTGGCACATATAAAATGGCCATATAAAATAATGGAATAAGGATTACTTACTTACGCCTCAAGTGATTTCCCACGCTCTCACCATGGGATGCACCTTGAGTCTGAGACACCAGATCTGACAGTGTTTCAAGTTTAAGGGTCTAGTAAACTACTACTGGTCACAAACTACAAGATAAATCTATTAAAACATCAACATAGGAGTAATGATATGTTTATAGATCTAAACTCTATAACTGTTTTTACAAGATGACATTTTTGTGTTTTCAATATCCCCAAATTAGTTAGTGACATATTACAATGCAATTATGTATCACATTACAGTGCAATCATGCACTGAAATATCACACATCTGATACATTATTATATTAAAATGATGGAACTGTGTATGTAAAAATCTGGTGGAAACAAACCCAATATTCTACATCGACAGCTTTGTCATTGTTTAAATTTTTTTTTATCATTGTGCCATTTCTACTCATATTCTTAGACTGATGTATCTAAAATATGTTCTAAATGCCATCCACATAATTATCTGTAGTTGGCAATGTAGCTTTAAACAGTTATAATTTCTCAACAATAAGACAGAAACAAGTGCCCAGCAGATATGGTCCAACTTGGAACACTGACCTGTGTTTGACCACAAGTCTCTGGACACTGGATAACACATAGCCTATCTGGGGTGACTGGATATTTAGTCACACAGAGAGACCAACAACCAAGGGCTCGTGAAAACAAACAGTCTGGGACAACATGTCATGTACAGCTGTCTCAATCTCAATGCAACGAGTGGCTTGTTTGGAAACTAACTGCCTCGATATGTACTGTACAGGAATGTCAACTGTACAAGGTTTATAATCAATAATTATATATTAATATCAAACAAAGACTCGAAAACTACACAACGTCTGAGTGGTAAAAGCCAGAACAATGTGAAATTAATTAAACAGACAATTCCTGTAGAAAGGGCAAGGCAGTACTGGGTGACAATTAATAAACAGCTGAATATGGCAGGCAGTGGAGTTACTGACAAATGTAAAATACTTCAAAGAGATTAATCAGGATGTGGCAGTCATGACAAATATGAACCAGATGAAATAGCCAAATCATGTGTAATCCAAACAAATTACACAAGGTTCTTAAAATAAGACTAGACATCATAACCAATATCATAATTCCATATGCATAGGTATTATTACTTATTCGAATCTACATGGAAAATTAACTGATGAAACTGAATGTGTTTCTCTAACACAGCTAACTTCTCTAACACAGCTAACTTCTCTAACACAGCTAACTTTATATTATAATCACATGACAATGAAGACATATAGAGGAGCTCATCTCAACTAAATCACCAGTGTTAGTCAGCATAAAAAATAACTCTCCCCTTCATTTAATCAATGAAACAACAACAGATATTGTCACAATGACATAGAATTATGAACACAAAACAAAAATAAGACAAGCTCTGAACAAATACATGTATTTATCGAGCACAGTCTTTATGAATTGTGTTTTACAGAATGATGCATTGTTGCATCAGACATCTTTATTAGATCACATGGTTTCATTAATTATACAGCAACTCCTCAAATTAATTCCTACCCAATGTTTACACACTGTTTGACTTCTCTGTGAAATTGTATATCATGCGGTGCCTAACTTGATGACAGTATAGCCAAATACACATCTGGGCAATTGTGTGTAATTACCAATTTTTACAAGGATCATAGGAGTTGTCTAAACTGGTGTCATCTATCTGAGCGTTACCATCAGGTAACAAGACATACACAGAACAAACAATGTCTCTCCATAAAGTATATGTCGCTGAAATGGATATATAAAATTGCTCCAAAATGGTTGATAATGCAAATTTATTATGCACATTAATGAAACTGTATCCAGTCCACTGTAACTTGATGCTTGGAATGTGATACTGTCATGATATTCGCATCACAAACCAAGCAAAAGGTAACGTCACAGCGGCGACATGTTATTGAATGTGTACTCTATGTCTCTTGCCAGAATGCAGGCAGGAGTCACATATTTAAATATATTTGTCTGTCAGTGTGATGACACTGGCTGGTGTTTGAGCAGGGCATCAAATACAGATACAATAATTATTTCCTTCAATACAGTAGTCAATTTAATGGATTAGTCATTAGTTCCTGGGTACAACCTTTGCTAGTTTTACCCAGTGATATCATCCAAGATTAGGTTCTACAGATCACAAAGAATATTAGTCATATATTTATTCTGCAGCATTTCAATAGAGAAACACAAGAAACAAGGCCAACATAATTATTAATAAAAGTATAAAGGAAAGAGAATACTTGAAAAAGAACTACTAATACTATTTCTTCAGTGACAAAAGTAGAACAGGACAGAACAAACAATTTCACAGAGAAGTCAAACAATGTGTAAACATTGGGTAGGAATTAAGTTAATAAGTTAATAACTCCAAAAACATCATTCCTTTCCAATGCAATTACAGTGTAATTACAACTTTATACCATTATATAAACCACCTCCCTTCACATAATTTCAGCTTTAGCAATAATCAACAAGATATTTACTACTGCCTTTATCATTTGGTAGGGTCAATTATCTAAAAGTCATGTTTCGTGATAAATGTGTTGCTTCAAGATGACATATTACAACAACCATCAACCCTGGTAGACTCCACTCAAACATTCAAGTGCTACAGGTGCACCATTTTGTTCAAGAATCAAACAAATCACCTGATAGTGTGATATCATTATTTCACAGCTAACAAAATTAGTCTGCTTGATCACACAGAGTCCTTGCTGGTGATAACTAACTACAGACTAAAAGCACAATTTATCAGATAAATGTGACAACAAAAACACACAATAAACAATAAAAGGGTGGGAGTGAATCAGGAAAAATAAATAGTCTACTTTTATTGAAGTGTTCATTTATATAAGCCTAGCAAAATAAATCAAGAATTTGTTTAACTTTTGTGTGGGAGCACTGCTTCTTGTTCAAAAATAAACAATTATAGGTGTGGCAGGGTAGATATTAATTAAATTTATGACAAATATAGTCTACTTTCATTTATGCTCTCATCTACGTAGTAGGTACTACTAAAAACTAAATGATTACAGGTGTTTTTTACTTTACTATGACAACAAAATGATTCTTACGCCCAAAAGTAATAGGTGGGGCATTGTGGGCATAAATTATGACACTTACAAAGTGCACTCTCCCCGTGTGCTCATTTCAGCAATACTAAAGACCAAGATAATTACAGGTATTTTTCAATTTAGTTTGACAGTGAAACACCTTTTCCTCAAAGCAGCTATAGGTGGAGCAGGGAAGAAATTAATTAATTAATTATTACCAATCACATCACATTACGACAGGGTATGATGAACATTTCTCAGAAAATAAGTATGTATTATTTGGAAAATCCAAATTAGCTTTTTTTTTAAGATAGCATGTACCATGATCAAATGCCAGGAAGATAAAGTTGAACACAAAGTGCTACCTGCGTTGAGTGACAAATCAAACTACTGCATGTCTGGAATGTTTCAGAAGATGGAATTCTGATGTACTTACCTACAAAGAAAAGAGAACATCATAAAGACCTATACATTTCAACATGTTTATTTAAAGCATTTATCATTGCATGTAGTATTGATCATCAGTATGTGCAAACATTTATTTTAATTTTATGATCTAACGACAATCCAAATTGGAAACACCATGTTATATTTTAAAATCTTGCATTGCATACAAAACCTATGGCAAGAGTTAGGCTTAGGAGAATAGTATCCAATTAAAAAGTAAGTGTGTAATACTATGTACATAAAAGTACTATGTACATAAAAGCAGTACACATTTTATACCTTTGTACATAAACAATAACTAAAATAGCAAGTATCTAATGATAACATAAGTGTGCAATAAAATTCACTACACCTTCTTTTATTAGTGAAATGTATGTCCAGTATGGTAAGGGGCACACATTTACACATAGTGCACATAAAACGTGCAATACGGTAGTGATACCTGCATAGGACACCTGCACTTCCTCACATCTTCTATGTAATGCCACCTCTCATTGTCAGCCATCCATACCATCAAACTGAATAACCTCACTGGCTGATTTCATTTACTAGCAAAAATCACCAACATTGATGGAAGGCAGCAATGTTCAGGGCAATACATCCAAATGTAATGGACAAGAAAGCGGAATTATGGACTGGCCTGACATTTGGGTTTCCAATCGAGGATAACTCTGACCCATTCAACGCCAGCGTAGCATATCACTGATGGCTTATCTTCACCATTACTGTAGTTTTTAACATTAATTTAAGTATTACCATGCTCAGATAACACATACCAGGTGTGCTGTGATCATGCCATTTTTCTACACAACACATGATTAGAGAGAAACCATTCCCAGAAGCTGCCTATTACAGGTAAGGAGAAACAGTACTCGAAAGGTTACATATGTCAATCATTTATCATGTGTATTCATGTGCATACGTGTGCAATGGATTGGTTATGTAACAATATTAATTAAATCTAATCATCCACATTAAATCACTAAATCAATAATTAGGTTCCAGTCTTCATTATCATCTGACATCAAAGAAAGTTTAGAAACTGTCCTTTTTATAGAAATAATGACTGATCAGAATACAAATTGACATCAAGAGTTACCAAATTGAGCTCATCTCCCTCTTTCTCTCCTTCCATCTTCCTCTCCCTCCCTCCCTCCCTCCCTCCGTCCCTCCCTCCCTCCCTCTCTGTTTAACTTCCAGTTTCCCTAGCCCCATCCCCATATATGACCTCTGCTCTCTCTCTCTGACATCATCTCTTGTCCTGTTCTCAAAGCAGTTCCTGGGAAACCTGAGCCTATTCCTGATCAGATGATCCCACAGGAGGAGATCCCAGCACTCCTGCTGATAAGTAATCAGGTTCTTCATGAAAATAATTTACTATCATTGTGCTAATGTCTCATTCTAAGTGTTCATTGTGCTAATGTCTCATTCCAAGTGGTCATTGATTGGTCCATCATCAATGGAAAGTTAGTTAGAAAATCACTAAACTGATAGAAGATCAGCTACAATAACATCACTGAGCCATCTGAGACTCTCTCTAAGGCTGTCTGTTCCTTCACCCATCAATATAGCACTCTCAGCATTTGATGCTGAAGCACACATCTAGATGTTTTGAAACATCTTCAATCTGACCATTAACATGATATACTAGACACTGTTTGATTTATTCACTAGATGTGCAGATGTCTCAACTAATGTACTTTGGATCAGTTCAAAAGAATATGAGATGTACATCTTACATTCTCATTTTAGAAGAATATTCGGCATCAGACAAAGAGAATGGAGAGCCAAAGATGTCCACACAGATAAGGACATGAACAATGGTCAGAATCTCAACCAATGTGCACTCTACTATAACAGAAACGTACCCAGCAACCCACTGCACATTCCCCAACATTAGGCCCAGCTGACTTCAAAGCAATGGAAACAAAACATAAAAAAATTAAGGTTTAGAACAGCATAATTTTATTTTTTAAATGGAAGATCATTATAGTAACAACCCAAACAGTCTTGTGCTGGCACAGTGCCAAATACTACAGCTAATACAAATGTTAACACATTTCTTACCCATGGGGGTTGAACAAGTCAACAAACCACCACCTGTCACTTGTCAGGCTCCAAGGCAGTATAAATGGACCACAAAGCCCCCAAGTCTGAATAAGTATAGATGTTCCAAACATGCACTATCAAATCTGTTCAATAAACTAATGCTAAATTAACTTGCATCTCAAATGTTCAACAATCATTTCTAATGAATAAGTAGAAATTTATAAGAGAGATGATTTCAAAGATTGTATGTAATGTTGACATCTAGGTTGTTGGTGACAAGTAACGTGTTCATATGGCTTAACAAAGTACGTACTGTAACTGCATAATTATGTATGCTTTATTTCTTCAGTTTATGATATATGTACATAACAGTTTGTTACTTACCTATGTATAAATTTACTGCAGACTGCCCCAACACAGCATAGTTATACTCTTTGTTGGCATTAGCATCTGCATTGTAAGAATAATTTACATCTCTCCACCATGTACACAATACTGTGCTCCTGATATTGACAGGGTGAGTTACATAACTCCACACACAAATAAAAAATGGGGTTTCAATAGCACTGTTATTCCAGCCAACTGAAACGTCAGTGGGCAGGCACACACTCTAGCACACCCCCACACTCTAGCACACCCCCACACTCTAGCACACCCCCACACACACACACAAATTCCAAAACCAGTATCATGCAGAAGATGCAATTACCAAGTGATAGTGCAGCAGTATCATGAGAAGTCATGGTGTCTTGAAATTGCTCTCATTTTGCATAGATAACACCAATTCTAGGGGAGTGATATGAATTCCTGGGCAGCTGACATGAACAATGAATTCCTGGGCAGCTGACATGAACAATGGCAGTAAACACTGTAATAACATTATTTCAAGCCAAGCATTGACTCATTGCTCCCAAACTAAAAAAAGTACTATATCAGCTGGTTTCAGTTACAATAAACCATAAATAGTACCATCCTTGAAAGACCATCTCACTATAACAGGGACAAACCTCAATTCAAATAAAAGGAATGGAGTGAGTCTACACTGAATCTCATCTCACCAACTAAAGATAGCTAGTTCAGTTTCTGAACGGGAGGGGGGCAGCAACACAGACATTTGAAAACACCACTTCCATATCAGCAAAACCACCTGACTATGCCAGCAATGCTGATTGCACTACTTCAAAAAACAACGATTGTGCCAAAACAGCAATCCTGCTTGGTGATAGATCATCAGAAAGTGATCTATCCAACTACACAACCTCTGAACCAACATCTTGATGGCTTGAACAATTAAAAATATAATCAAGACCGACATTGACAAAAAAGTGACATTCCTTGCTGCAATACACCCACCCCAACATACACCCACTCCAACATACACCCACCCCAACATACACCCACTCCAACATACACCCACCCCAACATACACCCACTCCAACATACACCCACTCCAACATACACCCACTCCAACATACACCCACCCCAACATACACCCACTCCAACATACACCCACCCCAACATACACCCACTCCAACAAATTGCTGTTTTCTCTGAACATTACAGGCAATTAGAAGCAATCCAAAAATGTCCTTTCTAAGATAATCATAGGGTGCTGCTAAACTGTACCAGAGCATATCCACACTGCGACCTCTTCATTAACCAGTGTTCGAAATGAGGGGGGTCTGGGGGGTCCAGGACCCCCCATAAGGCACCAGGGACCTCCCATAAGAAAGACAAATGTAAGCTTGGGGGTCCCACATTTCATAGTTGTACCCTTCCGCTGTTGCACCTGTTCTCTTGCAGCAAGAACTTGATGGTTTTCACAGAACTCGACAGTTTTCACAGAATTCAATCGATCTCGCAGCAAGAACTCAACGGTTTTGGCAGAACTCAACAGTTTTCGCAGGACTTGACATCATTCTGTTGGTAGTTGAGCTGATTCATTCAGCTCACTCTATTGTCATTAAGTTAATCTCTGTTAAAACATTTAAAATCATTCCACTCATATCACTGACGAAAGTGTGTTCTGTGGTTAAGTGCGCCATCTGTTGGATGTCTGCAGTAATGCCACCAATGAGTGTCTAGTTGAGGCATATTTTACCTTGGCATTTTACTTCTCAGAATTACAGAGCACAGTGTATCTGAAAGCACATTACTCCAGTAACAATGGTTTAGACCACAATTTACGATTTAGTCATTTAGCAGACGCTCTTATCCAGAGTGACTTACAAGTGCATTCAACCGAAGTAGGTAAAATAACTACAGGTCGCTATGAAAGCAAGCAAGTCTTTTCACATAAATAGGCGCTAGTAGCCATAACAGTGCCTGGAAAAAAAGATTTTTTAAGAAGATTTTTTTTCGGGGGGGTGACCAATAATTTTAGGGGACACCCCCAACAGTCAGTGGTCATTTCGAACCCACAACAGTATGTACGTGTTGATGGGTTCACGAACTGGTGTTCACACATCGCTGAATGAACCAATCACTCTCGATATGTGCTTCCGAAAACGAGGCAGAATTCGTGAACGCGAAACACGCACACGTGATTGGCACTCTGCGTCACTAGCAGCAACATTTAACTGCAATGCATTCTGCTATTATTTCAATGTTCTTGTTTAGTAAACTTTACGAACTGTGTTGAAAAAAAACACGAATCAAACGTGTTTCTATAAATGTCTTTATTACGACTGCGTATGTTTTAATTCGTAGCGTTGGTTTTTATTTGATTCAAGAATAACTCAATTCTTTTCAAACAACAAGGACGTTGGCATTTGCGGGAATGCCTCAATTCAGTACATTTTTACTGTGTCACATGATATAACATCAAGCGAAAATGTAATTTAAAAACACAAGTTATACGCATAGAAGGAGATAGATACCTTTATCGCTTCTTGTCATCGAACTCGCTGTTTAGCGAATGATGCGTTTACTAGTTTTTGTAGTGAGGGACATGGAGATGATTTACAACGTGTCTTCACATGGATCGTAATTACAACGTGTCTTCACATGGATCGTCAGGGAAATAACTGCAGTGTGTGCGCCAACTTGTCCATGTGTATCGTCTCGTTGTCGCGAATACGGTAAACCAAACATACTTAGCCTTCGGTAACTGTTCGTCAACTAAAACAAATAGCCATTGTTGCCCATAATATACTACTACACACCGAAAAGAATATGTATTAATAATCATAAACATGACCAATGATCCGAGCCGAATACGACGTTTGTTTCAAAACATGCATCTAATCTATAAGTAATAAGAGTCAGGCGGGAAAACTTAGCTGACCGGGGAACTGTCAACTGAAGTCACAAAATGTTAGTCAATGGTTGCACCAGCTCACCAAACGTAGACTTAGTTCCCCACGGCATGTACGGCTAGTGGTTGTCAGTACTGTATGCTAGAAAATAATATCAATAATGTTGGTTGGTATTCCATACATGTACGATTAACTGAAATTGAAAGTAAACCAATCTCTTCGCAAGAGGCAATGGTATTATGCGCTAGGTGGCGTGCCAGTTTCTTGTCAGCTGAATCATAAATGATGTGCTCAAACGTAAGCACAGCGATGTTACCAAATATGTAATGGTATATATACATATCATACCAATCACCACTGTTTAATTAAACAAATGCGTTTCTCGAACACCGCTGATAACTTCAGTGTGTGACATCATACAATATGGTCGTCTTCCATAGTTTCACTCGAGTAGGAAGGCAGTAGTATTCTGTTTCTTTTATTAAATGTAATAATTTGTGTGAACATAAACATCAGTACTTATAACTGTATTTTAACAGTAACAAAACGCCGTCAATATTCATCATGCATAGGATGCAATTTATTCCAACACCACTATATACTATACGTACACGTTACATGCTATATGACGCGTTAAATATTGTTTAGTTGCGCATTCAAAACGCAATCTTGTGACATCATCAAACTTGCGGTATTACAAACAGGATGGCGTGGCAAAACACAACACTATTAGCAAGGTACGTTACTTGAACACAAGACAACAGAGCCGATGAGCTACATCTAATCATATACGTCAACGATTATTTTAATTTGACGAGTTGTTTTTTCGCTAGGAAACCACACGCGTAAATTGTTCCTGTGCATCACGAACAGTGACCAGAGTGCATGGTCAAGGCCGTGGTTCGAGAATAAGCAGACAGAAACTGAAACTGCAAGACACCAGGTATAGTACTGGTGGCGGGTGAGCCGCGACGTAAATGTTAAACAAACTGTGATTCGACCCTACAGCCGAAGACGACGATGTTCTTTTTTGACGGGGTGCGCCAAATTGACTTCGTGCTTGTGTGCCCGATAACAGTTCATGAGGAAACGGTGAAGAAAAGACTGGTGTTCGAGAACAACTTGGTAAACGTTGGTCTCGAACTCGAAGTCGATGATGACCAGGACCGCATGAACTGCGATGAACGGAAGTTACGTTACGTCAAACTACACGCACCACGAAAAATTCTCCTGCACATGGCCGAGTTCATGCGCACGAAGATGCCCATAAAGGAATGTGACATCGACACACCAGACGGTACCTTCACCAACTTTCGACCATGTTGCTTCACGGACAATCTAGAGTTGTTTCTGAGGGAGAGGCAATATTTTACGGCGCCGTTCAGCCAGATGCGACCCGAGATGTTCATCACAATCAACACGCCGACATGCTTCAGGTGGGCGAGGCAGTTTCTGTTTTGTTGCTTAATCAGCAAACCCCCAACTTGGTATTGCGTCGATGGATTAATAGCTATATACTATGAATTCGGGCGTGGCCCAGCAGTTCCCTAAATGTCGTGGTGTCCTTAGCCTCAACTGATACGTCCTCCAATAGGTTTCACACACTCATGGTCCTGGAAAGGAGGATTCTATATTTCTGTGTTGGTTCTTAAGTTTTTGTTAAAAAAAATGGTAATTTGAGCGGGCAACTTTGTACATCGGGGCCAAACGAATGTTCCAAGTTGTCTTTCTCAGCGACCAAGAACATCGGTGTTTCACTGTGCTGTGCATGCAACGTATTCGCCTAGTGTGTTTTCTTGAATGTGTAAGTGCGCACTGACGGCACACAGAGCGCACTGACGGCACACAGAGCGCACTGACGGCACACAGAGCGGACTGAATGAACACACAGAGCGCACTGACGGAACACACAGAGCGCACTGACGGTACACAGAGCGCACTGGCGGTACACAGAGCGCACTGACGGCACACAGAGCGCACTGACGGCACACAGAGCGCACTGACGGCACACAGAGCGCACAGGCGGTACACAGAGCGCACTGACGGCACACAGAGCGCACTGACGGCACACAGAGCGCACTGGCGGTACACAGAGCGCACTGACGGCACACAGAGCGCACTGACGGTACACAGAGCGCACTGGCGGTACACAGAGCGCACTGACGGCACACAGAGCGCACAGGCGGTACACAGAGCGCACTGACGGCACACAGAGCGTACTGACGGTACACAGAGCGCACTGGCGGCACACAGACGGTACACAGAGCGCACTGACGGCACACAGAGCGCACTGACGGTACACAGAGCGCACTCCAACGGGAAGCGACACACGCTGGTGTTTGGTTTCTTTCGAAATTAGTTGTCATTCAAATCAAAATAATACGCAGAACGTAGACATCGGAATGGGAAAAACGTAAGCTATAGCAACAGAGGCCGTATTTACTACGTGATGGTGTGTCCCAACGTCCTTCAGCGAACCGTCCAATTAATGATTTTTTTTTGACCGGAAGGGGACTTTTGACTGAGGAGGCTATTGACCGATATATCGATGGCACAGTAAGCGCGTAAGGCCCATCACAAATGTAGCGTCATCTGTCCGTTGTGCTTGGTTGACAGTGCCGCCATGCGCAGTGCCGTGGTACACGAGCTCCTGCTGCGAACCAGCTTCGACGACGAGGTGACGGACAAGATCGGCATCGACCAACTCCTCAACCAGAAGGTCTACTCGACCGCCTTTCCCCTGCACGACGACCACTACAAGACGAACGCCAGCTCAATGAATCTAATGTGCAAAAGGTAAAACGCACACCGTCTCCATCAAATAACGCGGCTTCATTATCGTCATGTGGTGCCATCTAGTTAGAATAATGTTTTTGACTAAAGCTACTTTGTGTCATCAAGTTCTTCTGTTCTTTATATTTGATATGAACTGTTAAAAGAAAAAAAATTCTCCGTTAATCTCAAATACTGTTAAACCACCACGTGGAATGCGTTCTTCATGGTTAAGCTGTGTCAGATATTCAACTGTGACTTTACTCGCAAACAACGAAGGTGCGAGTGAAGGCTGGGTGTTAGTTGTGTGAGCAGACAGTTGCTGCACGAGACGTGGGCACGACCTGGACGATGGTACTGTTACCAGCCACTCGACCACATCTGCAAGTACTTCGGGGTGAAGATCGCCATCTACTTCGCGTGGCTCGGCTTCTACACAACAATGCTCATACCGGCCTCGATGATGGGTGTCGTCGTCTTCATCTACGGCCTGGCGACCTTCAACACGCCCGTCGAAGAGGTGCTTATATGGACAACTACACTGGCGAGGGTTTTAACATAAATGTTTTACTAGTGCACTAAACTAAACTCTGCGTGGGATTTGTTTTAATTTTAAATGTTTATGTTTATCGTGATACGGTCGTAGATTATAGCTATCATAGCTCTTAGCGTCCCTTTACGACGAATTCATTTAGATGACAGATGTACTCCCATAAATCGCCACCAAAACTAATTCGCAAGTGATCATTACGTCGTTCTCATATCCTAAACCGCCATCACATACAAACTACATTTGTGGACTATTCGGGAGTACGTGAAGTGGTGTGGACAGTCTGGTTGTAGCCACCCGAAAATGTGTTCACTTTCCCGTTAAAACACAAGCACTGTCAAGATTGCGATCTTGCCTAGATGTGCGACAAACGACGCGCAGGCAACCTGACCATGTGCCCGCACTGCGACGGCGCCTGCTCCTACTGGCGACTGCAAGACAGCTGCTCCATCGCCCGGCTCACGTACATGTTCGATAACGGGGCGACCGTGTTCTTCGCCTACTTCATGGCCGTCTGGGCGAGCGTCTTCCTCGAGTTCTGGAAGCACAAGCAGGCCGAACTCCACTACAACTGGCACGTCACCTCCTTCAAGCAGGACGAGCGCATCCGGCCAGACTTTTTGGTTTGTAACATGCGTTCCGATTGGTCAGCGTGGTTTGTAGCACCTTCATCTTTGCGATGTGAAGTACGTTGCCGTTGGCTCCAAATCTATTCCATTTGTTGACAAATTGCAACATTTTGGTACATTCCAGATATGGTCATGTGATTACATATGTTGTTCGTAACGCCGTATAGTAGCGCCTACGTCAGCCATTACCTTGCTCTTTTCCTTATGACTTTTCCCAATACCCATGTAAGAAATCATGTCTCCTCATCCCGAGGCTTAGTAAATTAAACGGCATTTTGTTATTATTATCGTTACGTGTCTGTCATAATATGTGTGCCTCTGGAAAACTGCAGTTATTGTTGACCCGGTACGAGGAATTCTTCTTGAGCCACATGTTCTTTTCTTAACGACAACGAATCGTTTCAGGCGAACGTCCAATATTGGAAGTTGAATCCGATCACAAAAGAAACGGAGCCATTCTTGTCGTATAAGGAAAAATTGCTGCGCAAATTGACGTCATTTGTTATCATCGGCTTCATGGTGGGCCTCGCTCTGATGGCCGTCTTTGCCGTCATTGCCTACCGCATGGTAATGGTCGGCATACTACATGACACTGACAGTCCGTCGATACGGAAAAATGCCAAGCTCATAACCACATGTATGATTGTTTGTCTACTTCTACTAACATACTGCGTCATCACCACCATCGGCAGCAGCAGTAACAACACTTCAGCCCATTTTCTTGCAAATGACCACTTTGTGGCATCTCTATTTTTGCACAGCACCTATTGCGCTAACCCTATGACGACAACAGCACAGGGACCATTTCGGTTTGGTCAATATCAACGTTGACACTGTACTTCTCGAGTAACATGGACTCTGTGCCCCTTGTTGTACGTAACGCTGACTTTGAGTCTGTTCCCCTCATGGAACATAATATCAATAATACCTCTTCTCCTTCAGCGACGGCTGCTATGGTCCAACTGATCATCATTCTGGTTTTGAACAAGATTTACGGGCACATCGCCATCATCCTAACTGACATGGAGTTGCCACGTACCAACTCCGAGTACACCGACAACTTTGCGATAAAGATGTACATGTTTGAGTTTGTCAACTTCT
This sequence comes from Lamellibrachia columna, assembly GCA_963662155.1. Classification (NCBI taxonomy): domain Eukaryota; kingdom Metazoa; phylum Annelida; class Polychaeta; order Sabellida; family Siboglinidae; genus Lamellibrachia; species Lamellibrachia columna. The sequence continues at coordinate 17,860,054 of OY759271.1, read as the reverse complement.
ATTTGGCCATCTTCTACGTGGCATTCTTCAAGAGCGAACTTGGCGGCTGGCCCGGCTCCTATCACTACAGCGCTGGCTACCGTGTCGACAAATGCGATCCTTCAGGCTGTGTCATTGAACTGTGCATCCAGGTGTGTAACTCGGGTGTCATCTGCGGTCTCTGGTTGGCAGCGTATTTATGGTTCTTCGTCTCTCTAGATGCATGTATTTTCCCCATTCCTTCAATCTGTGGTATGAAGTTCCTTTTGCTATATTGTACCTTCTATTATGTCTGGTATTTTGTGTTTTCTATTTACATCGACCCAATGGTTGATAACTCATAAAATATCTGTACTACATCACTAGTGATACAGGCAATTTTAGTTTTCATAAAATAAACAATAGCTGCATGTGAACCCACAGCTTGGAATCGTCATGGTTGGAAATCAGGCATTCAACAACTGCAGTGAGATAGTGAGTCCAGCGATCCGGAAGTGTATCCAGCGTCACACCTCAACGGCGCCGCAAGAAAAGGCATCAATGTCCTGGGAGATGGACAACAAGTTGGAAGACATGCCCATACTCGGGCTCTTCTATGAGTACCTCAATATGGTCATACAAGTAGGTGGACACCTGTCTTATGACCGTCGAGTGCGACAACAGCAAGACATTACGATATTCACATTAACTTATGAAATGTCTTCACCGTTCACCCAAGCCTTGTCCGCCCACTGCAGGATGTTCCCCTACACTAGGTGTTTCCACCGTTGTGTGTATTTGGCTTCTCTTGTCCAAAGTGCTCCTGCATTATTGATTATATCAGCGCATCATCATCTCGTAGGTCTGCCTTTTGCTCTTTTCCATTTTCTGAGTTGTCATTCAGTTGTTCTGGTGGTCCACATGTTGTCTAACATTCTCGCTGTTACCTGCCCATCTCCACTTTGTTTTCATAATATATGTTATTATATCTCTTATTTTCTCTCCTTCTTATGACATCATGTGGGATTTTTTTTAGTTTGATGTAAAAAAAAATTTTTTTATCTTAACATATTTTCCACTGTTTTATCATTGACTATGTTTGGTATCAATTTGTTATAATTAGTAAGCCGCATTGATTAAAAACTCATGCAAATCTGAATGTTTAATGCAAACCATATAATTTGTCATCTTACAGTATGGCTTTGTGACGATCTTCGTGGCTGCCTTTCCTCTTGCACCTCTGTTTGCTCTTGCCAACAACACAATGGAGATACGAAATGATGCCTACAAGTTCGTTACTCGATGGAAACGCCCAGTGGCACATCAGGCTGACAACATCGGTATCTGGTATGACATTCTAAAGGTGAGTGGACACATTCTGATTGGCTGCTTGAGGAACTTTCACATCTTTTGCACAGCGTGGCAAGTTGTAAGGATGCTCAATTTACATTATTATTAGCAATAATACTTTGACTGTTACAGCAAGGCTTATACGACTTGGATGTTCATAGGCAATATCATTTATCGCTGTGGTAACGAATGCCTTCATAATTGGCTGGACATCAGACTTTGTGCCGAAGTTTGTCTATCAGCTGACATGGAGCGCTGACAAATCTTTAGCTGGTTATGTAAACCACAGCCTGTCTGTCTTCGATGTAAAAGACTTTGAGGTTTGTAACAGGCTCATTGATTGGCTAATGTTTTTATTTATTTATTTCATATATGTACTTATGTATGCAGACATATATTAGTACATCCATCCTTCCATCCATCCATCCATACACACATATAAATAATATATAAAATATGTAAATAAATTATTTAGCAAGGTCCATCAAACTGGAGTGGCATGTGCCATTATGTATTGTATCAACCTCCAAACAGTAATAAAATAAACTGTTTACATGTACAGGATAGTTATCCTGGCATCTATACCTCGCAGCCTCACAATGTACAGAATAGTGATCCTGGCATCTATACCTTGCAGCCTCACAATGTACAGAATAATGATCCTGGCATCTATACCTCGCAGCCTCACAATGTACAGAATAGTGATACTGGCATCTATACCTTGCAGCCTCACAATGTACAGAATAGTGATACTGGCATCTATACCTTGCAGCCTCACAATGTACAGAATAGTGATACTGGCATCTATACCTTGCAGCCTCACAATCTGCCGCTGAACAACAAAACAGAAGAGTTTGGAGTTATCCAGCAGTGTCACTATGCTGGTTATCGCTACCCACCGAACCATAAGCAAAGGTATTCACATTACATTAGAATATTTATGCTCTAACTAGCCAGTACTACTAACAAAGTAGAAACAAGTGCAGACGTAAAAGGCTTGCAATCAGCCATCTTCAGCTGTGTGTCTGTCTGTCGGCTGGTTAAATGACATTAGAATTGTGTGGTTTTCTGGGACGTATATGAACTGTTACAGGAATTGTGCAATTTGATTATATACTTGTTGTCTGTGATTAAAGCAATCATTTATGTTTGTGCACAAGGGGTAGAACATGTGATTATATTTTGGTTGCCAGTTGCTACACATCTCTTTAACTGTGAAGGAAATGTTCAGGATCACCATTTGCCAAATCCTAAAAGATATATTATGTTTGGCTAAAAAAATTTAATTTAACCAATTTGGTGAGTGAAAATAAGTTGGCCAAGAAAAAGCAATAACATTAGCCAAATGGTTATTCAGTAAAATGATAAAGCTTGAGTAAGCCCAGACATGGTTGCCTGCAATGGACGCTGTTACAGGTACGAATACACCTCCGTCTACTGGAACCTTATCGCTTGGCGCATGATATTCATCATCTTCTTTGAGCACTGCATCTTCCTCACATCATGGCTTATCTGCATGATGATCCCTGACGTTCCGATGAGCGTGCACAATAAGATACAACGAGAACGCTATCTCACTAACAAAGCTCTGTACCAAAGTGACATAGCCAATACAGGATATCTGATTGCAATGGGCAACAGACGGAGGTCCACACTTCTGCTTAACATCCCCATGGCTAGCACAGTCAACCTACAGCGAGCCTCCTTGTCTTCAATGCATCAAGATTAAGGCCCTGGCTAATCTTTAACCATGAGTTCAAGTCCATTCAAAAACATACTGAAAATTTGTGAAACCAACTCAATGTGTACTCTACCTATTGCTTATTGTTCAGACGTCGACGACCTTCAGATAATACCCAGACGAGTGAAGTATGTTCAAAATAAAACTCATAAAATTCATTCACCGAATTGACAAAAGTATACGTATGATGAATGGTTCATCATGGCAAATAGTTGTATATTGATAATAAATTAATATAAATAAACATACATTATTTGTATTAATTGTGAAAACATTCACATATTAAAGTGGTCATTATATTTAGACAATTATCATATCGTACGTGTATCAAAATCTCCCAAAGTACTGGCCAAATAATAACCTAATAATCTCATAGGGAACATACCCGTTACGAGGTATAAACAGATTATGACAGAAACATCTTCTTTGGCTTTACTTCCCATAGCTGGGGTAATCCAGTGTGCAGAAGTACATGTGTGATTGTGTGTTGACCAAGGGCAGAACCATTGCTGAGCACTTAAAAATCTCTGCAGGAATTACAGTTATCACACTGGTGATAAGATTCTGGAATCTGGATCATCTTAAATCATCATAAAGATGACACCAATACTGCCCTACCCTCACAAACTGGCCTTACCACCTGGTGTGAAGCCCAGGCATTTATTGCCAATACCCAGGCAGTCCCCAGAAAACCCATCACTTTTTATGATGGTCATCTGGTTTTGGTCAGTTCAGGGACAGGTTCATTTGGGGTTAGGGACTACAACAACCCACCTAATGATAGGATGTGGTGTCCACTTTCTGCAGCTAACCTTATCAGTTGTTACTGCATATTCACATAGCCCATAAAATGTGATAATTATCCTATGTGGAACAGCAGCATCCTGGATACTGTTATCTGGTCATCAGCTGCAGACATGCTGCAAGATGATCCCCCATGTGAAAACAATACATGGCAGTTTATTCTTGTTTAAATACCCTGTAAAAATGTATCTCCAGTGCTAGGCTGTTAGCCATTACATTAGATGCCTGGTAATAATGCACATCTGCTTACTTTTTACCAGTAGAATGCAAGTGAAACACTGACTGGAGAACACACAAAGAGATGAGTATGACACACCATTGTGGGATAGAAAAGTCATGCTCAGTCTACTGTGCACAGTCAAAATAATTACACCATAATATTTTGTATGCAAAAATACCAAAATACTACCAATTTCCAAAGGTAATCCAAAGGATTACACATCTAGAGGCAGTCCGCCTCAAATTGTTAATTTGAACATGATGTGGAAACACTTTGCAATCATTCCATTTATATGTATTCTGTATATTGACCAAGTAGGCATATGTCGCAAAGTTATCTGACCACATCTAATAGAAACAGTAAATGCTCAAAATAATGTCTCATTTTTAATTGTGTAATGGTAAAACAAATCAGAAAAAAATAATTTAAGTGTAAAAACTAATAATTCCAGTACAAATGGATAAAAATACCTGGCTGCAGGTATGTGAAAACTTGTTAACCCAGTTGACTCAATATCAGCAGTAGTACCCAGTACCCCACCATTTCCCCTGCAAGGGACGAACTATCATGACTGTCACCACAAGGACTGGGCAGTCATGACAGTGTGATAGAGAAGGAGCAATCACTTATAAGCAAGTGTGAAACAGGTGAGACAGCACACCTGTCAATGTCAGATCAAAGGAACCGCAGCTTCACCTGTAGCATTGTAGTAAATGGCTAACATTTGTACCAGAAACATTACATGAAGGGTCTGAGTAGGCTAACATTATTGGGGTCAAGGAAGATCACGCAATCAATTAGGGTTTAATTTTCCTACCTGTAGAAATACAGTGTAATTCCTCTGTTTAAAATATAATTTGTGAAATAAATAATATAAAAAAAAAAAATTATGCAGTTTTTACAAAATATTTCTTGTATTATACTGAAATAATCTGCAAAATCACTTATTTACATTATTTACTTATTATTTGGTAATTTTTCGCCAACATGTTTCATAGGCGGAGCATGGCATATTAATGTAAAGTATTTGGGGTAATGCATCATAATGTAGTCCAGATTTTGTGTCATCATTTACTGCCACAGGAAACATGTTAACAGCTTCATCCTACATAACAATTTTGAAGGTTAAATGAAGAAAATTATGTTAATACATTCCCATCATTAATCATCTCCCCTGATACCAAGTGCATACCAAGTTTTTGGGATATAAATATTTTTATGTCAGTTTATACTCCTTATGTATGGACACTTACAGCAGACATAAACAATGAGAACATTATCTCTTGTCAATGCAAATCCAAAACCAACAACACACAAATCACTACTATGAGATATTTTCATGCCAATAAACAGGTATCCTTGGTGTGATGTAGAAAACAGAGGGTTAAACTTTGGTGAATGTACATAACATATTTCTGATTAGATAACTGCTGATGAAATCTTGAGCAAACTGTGGCCTAGCGCTAACTGCATCTGACCTTAATGATGCAGGTAACTGTTCTTTGTCTAAATGAAGCATAGTTATTCCAGCTCAGATAGCAAGCAAAAACTACATACATTCCTGCCTGGCTCCTTGCTTGATCTGGGCATATCAGTGGTCTTTTAATGCATCTGAACGATGATAAACGTTCTACTGTTCATGTTCAGAAGCTGAACAGGTTTCCTGGTGTCATATCCCAAGTAAGGTTATCTGCTAAAGACTACTAGAGAAAACCAAACCAACCAAGTGAGAACAGAACAGAAATAGATGCTGACAAACAGGCAGAGTACTGGCTGAATGAACAAGACAATGAGGAGACAAAAAGAAATAATTTAATACACAGACATTGGTTATTTCTGGAATGACAGTATGTTCTTCAAATCAACCAATATTCAATTACACTATACATTTTTTATTTTAATATTTTACATACGAATGTATTACAAAACATATAATAATGTATGTGGCTGTAGGAGGCAGTAGGCTGTGGTAGACAGTTCATGGTTCAGTTGATATTTAATTACTAAACTATCAATTTAATGTAGCTAGCGCAAGAAAGTAATGACGCAACTGTTCACCAACATGCCATTGACATGTCATGTTTGCACCTGCCTGTTAATTAAAAGCTCAGAGCTGTCAGTGTCAAGGTTAAGGAAAAGCTAACACCTGATGCTATATTAAGTTGATAAGATAACACATTCAATGTCATCCTGAGACACAACACCATTACTGGCATGTCACATATTTTATTTCAGTCATTTTTATGCAGACAAGTTTAAGCTACTTAAATTTTTTTTATTATTTAAATAGTTCAGTAAAAATTATCTGGACATATTTATTCCAAAACTATTTTAATAACGGTGGCACTTCTGCCAGTTCAGTTAGTTACAACTCACATTAAAGATGTCTTATTTACAGTTCTCTTAGATTAGCTAATTAGATTTGTTTGTTTGACTCATTAAGACTCTTCACACTTTTGCAAGTAACATCAATCAAAGTCAATTCTTTGCAGTTATTCTACCATAGGTAAGCTCTGTTATGCATTGTTACATAAGCTGATCACACACAAATTTGAACACCAACAAACCTGATTTGTGATGGGTTAGATATAAAAAACATAATACCTACACACCTTCATTATGTCATATATCTTGGACTACAGCATGCTGAGTGACTAGACTAGGGAATGGACACTTTGCAGTTAACACGTTCACACAGTCTGGTGCACACCGCAGCTAACTTCAATGGAAGACTTAATGTTTCCGGCAAAAAACAGGTTATAAAGCTGTAAAAAGAATGAGTTGAAAAGCAGTGTTGAGATGTAATCATTCATGGTTCACTTTAACGCCTTTAGTTGCGCACAAAACGTCTGAGGTTTTCCGATCCAGTTCAAGTCAATTTCATTACTACACCAAAGGAAAAAAATTACAAAGATTGATGAATATTAGGCAGGTCCCGACACAGTGACACGACAGAACGACGCCAACAAAGAACATCACTCGGTGCATCAACACAGTGACAACGACAACAAATCGGCTTCGTTTTGATAATGTCATGATGATAACTACGAACAAATCATATTAAGACCTAAAGAAATATTAATGGCTGAAATTCCTAACCTTACTAAACATGCCATACATAACACAGCCAAGAATCCCAAGCTCACATTGCAGTACAGATAAAAAATACCAGTTTCCTTCTAAAAACATACGCACAACATCATTTTCTTCATTTTCTTTGACAATTTATCTACAATATTAAAAACAATTTGGTGCTTACATAAATAAAAATGTTATACATAAATAACAATTATAAACATAAATAAAAAATGTATGCATAAATAACAATTATATACATAAATAATATATATATATAAATAATAATTATATGCATAAATAACAATGATATGCATAAATAACAATTATATGCAGATACTTATTTTAAATAGGTACAGTTTGATCAATCCACAAGCAATATGTAGACACACACTTTATAAGAAATTACACAGAAAATCTCAGTTGTGAGGGATTCAATAGTATTCAGTGCCAGTGATTTCGGCCATGTCTGCATACAAACAGCAAGCGTCTGTTTCACCAATTACTGCCACTGATCACCAGCACTTCACAGAGTTCTATCCAGGCATACAAACTAATCAGGCCAATAGTAAGTTTGCCATTTCCATCTCAGTCAACTTCTGCATGACTGCACAGACAGACACACAGAGAGGCTGGGCTAATTGACAACTGAAGACTTTGGGGCAGCAGGAGCCTTACCTCCCTGTCACTGCCATCATCAGGTAGCACCTGATTCTTTCATGCCATCCGCTGTGAGATTATATTTCAGCCACCTGAAGTTCTGGCAAAAAAATTTCCTTTACCAATTATGCAACACTTTTATTAACAATTTGAAAGCACAGGTGGTTGGTAAATTGTCTTTAAATAACACTATTTTCAAAACATGATTCACTGCTGTATCTTAAAAATAAAGTTTTTCATACAAATTCTCATTTATAACTACAATTAATTAGACAGTGTCTGATGCGAGTAACTGACTTAACTATTTGACAATGGCGCAACCATTTGAAAATGATGCAAGTACCTGGCTCAAATATTTTATGTTGCAAGTACCCGACTCAAATATTTGATGATAATGAAAGTACCTGACTCAACCATCTGACTCTGATGCAACTCGACTATTGGCTGTCAGTAGACCACACGTGCACACTCACATCCCACCATACTCTCTAATTCTGCTATGTGAGTTTGAGCTTAGCCATCCTTCCAGCCAGGTATGTGCCAGGTACACTGTTTGAACTGCGCAACAGAACACTGCACCTGCCCAACTTTCTCCAGATGCATACTACATAGTACTCTGAACATATATTTGATTGTAAAACTGTATTTAAAATAACAAACTGTTGGCCTCAACTTGCACATGTGAAATAAGAAGTCAAGATTTTTTTCATACATGTCCAAGTCATTGAAATATTGATATCTTTGAGTAAAAGTGATAAAGAAAACTTCAGATAAATGAACACCTCTTCAAATACAAGTCTCCTTCTTGCCTTGAGCTATGTGCTGTTTTTGTCAATATTCACTGCATCAGGAAATGTAAGTTGCATTTGACCATTATTATAAATTTCAACTAAACAAAATTGTTGTACACTATAATACTATCATCCACTACCAAACAATATTACTAAGCTATTAGCAAGCATACACACCTCAACAAATGTCCTGGATTACCTAATATTGATCAGCATCATTGTGCTTGGTTTATTATTCCATGCACAATTGTCACTTTTATGCTAAGTGTTCCACATTAAGTCCACTCAGAACCTGATGTGGGTGGCCAGTCATGTGAAATACTCACGTAGACATAATATATCTTTGTCAGCGCCCATAAATACAGCCACTCATCTGGAAAACTAGGTGCTTATGCACTTATTAACACTGCTGGTTATTACATAATAAAATCACTCCACTGGAAAGTCTGTGAACTACATCTTTGAACTCTTCACATGAAGCCTATATGTCAAATTTATTCTATTGTCTATGTAAGGTATAAAACAACAAGACTAGTGTTCTACTACCATGCACAAATTCTACATAATTAAAATCACAGCAATATTAATTATACTAATCTGCTAGGGCTGTTTAAGTTTGACTGAATTGTCTATTGTGTTTTATTTTGTTAACTGCCATATTTTGGGCATGTAAGTGGACAGGTGATTGCATATGTGTGTGCTTGTGCATGAACGAATGCATATAAATTGTTATGCATTTAACATAAATTTTTATCAAAATCCACTGGCATTTTATTTGCACAGTAAAATTATTAAAAGCTGTATGTTATCACGTTTCAACTACAGAGTATAATTATGTTTACCAGTTATCAAGACCACCCGTGCCAGGGTCATAATCTCTAAAATATTTCTAAATAATATTTTATGCCATGCCAATGCTAAGATATTGATAGGAAAAGCAGTGTACCGGTCAGCTGTTCTGCTAAATCATCTTGGACAATGCAAAGTGGTGACTATGTAGTTCATATATGCACAAAGTGTTGACTACGTAGTTCGTATATGCACATAGGTTTAGGAACTTATGGGGCTAGGTACATCATGTCGAGTTGATAAACACTTTCTTGTTTGCATAATTGATTGGCTGTGTCCTTATTTCAAACGATGATGGAATGAATCAAGAATGCTTTAAAAATAGCAGAAAGGTGAATAGATTTGAATTTAATTAATGCAAGGATTGTCAAATATGTGTGTACATGTGTGTGGGAAATCACGCACATGTAGGAAAATATGCTGAGGAGGTGGCAATAGCTTAATAAATATTGAAATGGTACACATTTGTTAGCCCATCACAGCTTTGTGAATCCATTACATAGGTTTCTAGGTTTCTTGTCTGGAATTTGGAAATGCCATTATCAGAATCCACACTAAAATAATGCAAATTCTTGGAAGTGTTTTGCCACTTAAGTCATCGCTAAATGTTGACCATCACCAGCAATGCCAACAATGATGTGACAAGGTCGGGAACTGGGTAAATAAGCCATGTCATTGTCACCACATTGAGACAGGATGACACCTGTCACCTGTTCTCTAAAACCATCAATGTTGGTTCCGGTGTTAGGAAACAACAACTGAAGCAGTACCTGCTGTTTAATGTAACGCCCACCAATCTGTGACTGAACAATGATCGGGTCAGCATCAAAGGTTCTTGCAAAGATAAGTGACGGGGATTATAAGATTATTCATTTGAGAGGATTTGAATTCTTGGCTTTATCTAAGTAGACCCACACTTTGGACATTACCATACATAAAATTCCATTTCTGTGACATCACAATGGTATATGAATATTTAGTACACACACACACCCGCACACTCATGGACGCACGCAGACACACCCACACACGCTACTATTATTACTACTATTATCTTAGTGAGCATCAGGCAATTAATTATGAAAACTAGTGGACAATGGTGGTAGTTGTGTTTGCCAATACATCTTTACATATATGCAGGAATATATTGTTACATAATATTTTTTATTAAATGCATCAAAACTTTACATGGATGTTGTAATCTGCTTATACCAGGATTTTCTGAAATTGCATAATCCGGACTTAACAAAAACTAAAACAAACCATACAAGTAATTTGTGTAACTCTGGATGAGCTTCACTTCACAAAGTTTCCTTGCCCCCTTCAGGAGCTCAGAACACAGTTCTACACTCTGTCCCTGGCACTATCAATATTTTCTTGTGGTTGCAGGCTCCTGGTCTGTAGTTTTTCTTCCAGTTAATTTGTTCAACAGGGCGTGTGATGAGGCTGATTACTTGGTGCCCCTTTGTTTTCCACCCCTGGGCCACTGATAGCATGTTCCTTCCAAACCAAAACAACACTGAAATTGTTACTCTCCCAATTATTCCAGGATTGCCAGAAGGGGTAACTATGGCATTTCCCACACTGACTTCTGGCCACACCAGACACCAAGCAGATAGTACCCGGGTACAGGTAGTTCTGGCTAGCCCCTTCATCCCCATAACAACAGGAGAGGAAGCCAAGAGAGCCAGACAGATCATAAACACACACTACTCTTGGGCAGACCCCCATAATGTTCAAAATAAATAGATGACCAGTAAACAGCTCTGGCCCTCCTGGGCATGTCCAGCAGGACGAGTCTAACAAATAACAAAGAGCTGTCTGGACATCTCGCTAATCCTCTTCAGAAGGTAAACAGGCTGTAAATAATTGGGAGTGCTCCATAAAATATATTTCTGTTACTACAAATTATGGCATAAAATAAGACATTTACTGGTTAGCATTTACTGGTTAACTTACCCTACAATAACTACATTAAACCAATCAGGCTTTTTAAGCATGACAACAGATTTGTAACATTTTACTAGAAGTCACTTTGTAACCTTATAACCGGCATGCACTAATGGGTTCCTAGGAATGGAAATTGAGCATGTAAGTAATTCATAAAGATGTCTGGAACACCCCTGTTCCTGTTTGTTACGCCCTGTCAATCAACATTCCAGCTACAAACTGGGGAAATTAGATATCAAGGGTGGATGGATGAGATGTTGAGATATCTCACAAACTCAGCCTAGGAATCAGTTGATACAGAATGTTGTTCAATCAAAACCAGTCTCACTCTAAGAAATTACCTTGGAACGGACAATATTTTATAAATAGATAGACAGCTACATCTATACTGACTCAGCAGAAAAAAACATAATGGACATAGATAGCTGCCTAAGTTATCTGCTTGCCTTTAGAAAAATAAATGAATCAACTATAACAAACTAAACACGCTTATTATCATTATCTCTTAAAAGTCGCCATCTAATTAGTTACCACCACTGATAAAATCCATGGGTCAATAATGCTTTGATCCATTGTTCAATGCCTACATTGCATTCTGAAATTATTACTCAATTGCTGTTGTTGAGAGACTATTCCTGGTGCATAATGAAACATTCATTGCAGGCAATTAACAGATTTATCAGTGGGGGTCAGCTGTGCCTGCCTATGGTGTTTATTGTGAGATTATCCCTTATGATTAGCACTTATACACTTGGGAATAATCTTAGACCTAATGGGTTGGTATGGCAGGGATTTATCTCACAATCTTGTGATTAAATGTGCACCAATGTGTAAATATAGAGAGGTTTAATTGAGTTCACTGGACAGTCTGTGCTCTGTTAAACCTTTACATTATGACCAGCCTGTCATATATGTAATGTGGTTATAGCACTGTGAAGGGCAGCCTACAGAGAGCTGGCATTCACAGACAGGATATAATTCAATGCTTAGACTCTTTAGATGTCCAGCAAGCAGGACAACGTTAAGCTGTATAATGTGTTAATAAATAAGATATTTCAAAATTAAGATTGGACACTTAGATTCAGTGAACAACAGAAGCATGCAGATGCTTCTGAATAACATAAAAATACCTACATATCTGCACAAATACATACAACTGTAATGAGATTATATTTACAATGCATAGGTTATTACCTCTCAAGTACCACGGTTACATAACCTAAAAGTCGACAAACAGCTTCTGAAAATTTTACCAAGCCTTGACAAATGATGCAATCCTTCATGTTTCCTGCCAAGATAATTAGCTTACATAAAGAGGCAAATTAGTCAGCAATTTATAAAGGACCATTTCTCCTGTGTGGGCAGCTACAGATTGCTTGGTCTTACATGAAAGCACATAAGAAATTCACATTGAGCGAATTGCTGATGATATAAATTGAAGGTGAATCATTCCAGTGGCTTCTTCGCTGAGCCTGAGTTTGCTGCTGAGACAGATGACCTAAATCACTGGCAGGTAACAGGAAGGCCACTCAGAGAAACTCACAAAAATTCAGGCAACAATAATGCTTTGGCAATAAATGGTGGGCACGAACAAAATGCCATGCGACTACAAATCATGTTAACTGTCAGCCATGACACATAGCAACCTTCGGCAAAGAGATCCACATTGTCTGTTCTTAATTGGAATCAGAGTCTTTTTTAGAAGATCTTACCAACCACAATAGGTAGGTTGGGTAGGGTTTCTTCAATCTTCGATCACATTTGCATTTTCTTTTACATATGACTGGATATTAGACAAATAATTTTTTTTTAAACTATGGGTTGGATGCTTTTTTGTTCTTGCCCCTTCACTGTCAGCATGCTTTGTGAAATAAATTGAAAAAAAATAGTAGTTAGTTAATGAACAATGATAAAGGTTTCATGAAACTTATGTTTAGCTAATTTACTAAGCAGCAGCCAGAAAACTTGCATAATGCATTTTTATAAAAAGGGTATAGCTAACACAAATACCACAGCATGGGGGTGGAGAGTTGTGTGAAGGGTTGTAGAGACAACAGGGGAAGAGCAATAAGCTCCACCCACAGCCCTTGGGGGACAAGTGTTTGTTAAAGGTGAACATACTACTGTCAATACACAAAAGGGGTTTCTGGTCCCATTCATGGGGTGATTGAAGGACATGAATGGTTAGACAAAACACCCCCAGGGTGCTGTCTAATGTCATTGAAGATTTGAACTCGTGATGAAGATATCAATCTGGAGAGGGCCTCAGTGAGATGGGGAGAGATGCTGTAGAATACAAGGTGGAGACCAGGATGTGTACTTACAATAGAAATGGTAGTTAGCATCCTGCCTTTAGACAGGTGGCGGGAATATTGAGGTGTACTGACATGTTGTGTTGACAACACTGGATTTTGATATTATGAACAGAGACAATTGACGATAATAGCCAAAGCGTTACATTTTTTGGTTCACATGTTGATCAGGGTGACACTGATCGGAAGAGTATAACAACGGTCACATCAAACTCCAAACTCCTTTATTTAGATCATACAAGGAACAAAAATGCAATTGAAGTAAACTCCTGTTAGTGTTGTAAGACATTTTTATGTTTCATGCTGTTGTAGGAGTCACCTTAAGTTAAGATAAACAATAAATACATGTACAATTATGTGGTGCTGGTGATGGTCTTCATGTAAAACTTGAGTAGCTGGTAGGTAAACTATAACCCAGAGCCTGTATATTGCTAAGAGTTAAGCCTCACCACAAATTCATTCCTTGATTAAGCAGACTGAAAGGACCCATTGTGAGAAAACGTCTGAGACCCAGTCAAAATAATTCCACCTTGTAACCACAGAAGATACAACAAACTTTGCAAAGTCCGACTAACTTAATCCGAGCATTCTGCATGGATGTATGACACAGTAAAGCACATGCACCTGGCAGGTGCACGAGGGATGTCAATAGTAGCCTGGAATAGATCACGAGATGGTCGTCGGGTGACATAATGACAGTTAATGAAATCAACGACAAGGAAATAGACAGCAACTGAAATGGACAAGCCGTGTCACTTGGTTGCTGACACAGCAGCCATATAAAATGGACAGTCGCCGTGTCCCACATAATACACATCCCATTAAGTTAACCACCACGCCTGAAACCATTTCGTAACACCCACATGGGTAGAGGAGAGTCTTTCCCTCCCTATTACGCCCCATTAGTCGACCACAGTTGGCAACACCTTTAAGCTCTGTCACTATTGACAAACGGACAAATGCACTACAGTCCGTGAACAATACCCATAAGGCAGCTGAACAATACCTATAGTTCCCAGAGGGCATTAACTTGGCTGCCCGGTAAGCTTCAACAACTGAGTATTTAATTAGGTGTAAGCTGAGAAACAGACGTTTGCTTAAATGTTGTAACACGTTGTGATGAGGCGTCCTTTTTATTAAAGCTGGCATCAAAAACAGGATAAAATAGCTTGACTGAAAAATTTCTGCATAAAGTTTTATTTATGTAGTGAACCCTAAGATGGGAAAGTGGGAACATACGTCTGTCATGGTTTATTATGGCAGGTGAGGTGTAACTATTTATGGATAGAGTTTTTAGGCTTAATTAAATATATCTGGAACTTAATAATCTATATTACAGCTACATGTTCGCTAAGGCAGGCCATACTGTGATTGTATTTATATTTGACTATTATTATTATAAAATCAGAAAAAATGTATGCTCTGTCTACTGTTGTTTAATGGTAGAATATAAATAATATGAAAAAGTCAGGCCTTGTGAATAGAAATAGCCACTGGACACAAATGGAGGTGACTGAAAAGTTGTCATGAAACAGTCATCTTATCAACAACGTCCACCCACTCGGGAAGTGCCTAACTTTGAATCAATGATTGATTAATATATTTTAAGAATCTCAAGGCATGGAAAGACCAAATACGAGATCTAGGGATGTCTAGGGAGCAATTCAATCTGGTTTCTTTTCACCCATAGTACTTCGCCGCAATATCATACACTGCACAAAGACAGCACTCATGTGTGGAAGCATTGCATGCTGGGATAATTGCCCCTCCAATGATCAGACCCTGCATTGTTGGCACTATCAGAGACAATCTGCAGATAAGTTTGCAAAGTTTTTTAATTTTCTTACCTATGAAAGCCTCCATACATATTGGACTACATGATGAGGGCAGTAAATGGAGCAGATAACATTGTCGCATTCGTCAATAAACTATGACAGATAAACTTTTCCCCATAAATTATAGGTCTATCAAACATATCTGGATTGTGTCCAAAAATGAATTAGTGATAAAATACTGAACATGGGAAAGAGTTCTACTTATTGAAATGGAAAGCTGCTGGTAGTATAATTTTACACAAGGTTGAGTGCAGAATGTCTAGACAGGTATTACTTGTGCTTATAAGATTTGATTATTATAGATATTATTTGACCATATTATGGTCTTAAGGTAACATGGGTCTGAACCCATACAATTAATGATATCAATTGGCTGGGAAATTTACATTTAGCCTACTGTTATCACTGAATTAATATCATATCTGTGTATGTTCATAACGTATTTCAACAAAAAAATGTTTAATCAAATATGATGTTTATTTGCCATAGTAAAAAATGCTAACTGGGTAAAAAAAATTCAGAAAGTGATTTTTCCAAAGAAAATTATGAAGTATGAGGTCATATCAGTGGTGAGTGGCTTTAAGATATAGGTAGACCACTTGATTGGCCTGACACTTGGGTGACAGCCTGACACTGCAGTGTCCAGTTTGGTGACAGTCTCCATCATTGGTTGACACTCCTCACTGACAAATCACACCACTTAGGCTGTCACTGCCATGTCACTGACCATGAGCATTGGATAGTCCTGTCACTGTCCACCCTAGTCACTGACACCTATCTGTCATGCCACTGGAGTAGCCGTACACTGACCAGCTGACCAAGTTGTTCTAGAGGAGTAGCCATACACTGACCAGCTGACCAAGTTGATCCAGAGGTAATTCTTGGCAAATCTGCATTACTGCACCTTTAGCAATCATGGTCTTTCTGCCACTATAAACCATGGGAGATATCCATGGGAAATCTCCCTGGGAAACTTCACACATCTGCAAAAGCTGCAGCTGTGGATAACACATGGGATATTTGGGATCATGACAGTGCAGGGAGGGAAGGAAGGATGAACAATCTGGGCGAGGGGATAGCAAGCTGATTAGGGTTGTAGACATGCCACCCTACACTGGAGTGTGGGAAGGGATTTCAGTGAAAATATTATTTATGATCAAAATAATCATGCAACATTATCAAAGCTAAATGTGACTAGACAATAATCTAGTAACATTTTATGTGTGACTAATAAAGAGTTATGAGCTGTGATGGAAGAAGACAAAGACAGCTACACAGATAATATCAATTGTTATCACAGGTTATACACCACATGAAGACACTAAGACCTCTACAGGGGTCTTCAACAGTTCCATGTCTTTAAATAACAGTTCTTGTAAGTGAACACTGCACACACTTCACACATGACTTCTTCAACAATCATCAACACATGCTCTCAACAGATGTAAAAAAAGATATTTTAAGCAAAAAGAAATGGGTGTGGGTTGAACCAAACAAGAGATTGTTGAGAAACTTAACACTAAAGAAATGAAACCTTATTCCTGCAGTCATAATGATGCCAGCTCCCATAGACTGATCATATCAGCCCTATTGTAGGGACACAGCAGGGCTGTTTGCATTCTTTCCCATAAGTAGCACCATCAGCAGAAGATAAACCATTCCAATCCGCCTGTGAAAGACCTGTCTGTATCTCTTTAAATCAGGGATGATATAGCATTACCTGTTGCCTGCCGACCATGCAAACAGAAATACCTCATCACTTCAAGGGAACAGTATATGCAAGCGATGCAGCAAACATGATCCTGGCAAGTAGACCAAATCAAAAGTAGCATCTTTCAGTTCCAACGATAGTAGACACATTTGTTTATATTTAAAATTGGTGACACTTGTTAATATTCAGATACATGATATCTTCTGTTGCTTTAATTATAAATAATAATCAATCCTTCTTTGGTAGAACTTTGCTAAGTAGCCTAGAACATTCTCACTAACCAGGGGTGGTAGTAGTACTACACTACCCTAGCAGATAAACCTGTTGAAACATGGAACTTTCAGTTTTTCCCACACCACATATGAATGTAGGCTGAATCATTTGTATTTCATCCCATTTTCTGTCTTGGTCGACGTCTTTCTGGGAACTAGATGTGCCCCGCCAAACTTCAAATAGTGTTTCCATGAATAACCCGTCCAACCAACGACAACGGTTCCACAGCCAGTTAAAGTTAAGTTACTTCCTGAACATTACATGTAAAATCATCCACCATTATTCACATCCGAAATGCCCATAGCGCATTGATTAACGCAGCAACATTAAGTTACACGTTTCAACGGGGTTATCTGCCAGGGGTACTGTTGTACCCTGGTGGTGAGTATGGTCTAGAATAGAAGTTCCGGTGACACAAACAAAGTCAACATAAAATTTATGGGACAAAAACATTATAACCTGGCAAACATCACCACTAATAGAAAGTTAATTTTAATGAAAGTGTGCTGCCACAATGTTTTTAAATATATATGTGTATATATGTATATAATATATATAACAGAAACAGTAAACAGAGAAAGGAAACATAAATGCAAGTTTTTGTTCAGCATTATTACTCTCTGTGTAATAAACACAGACGTCTTTGTCATGTCAAACACATTGACATCAGTCATAACGACTGGACAATGACGCTTCTGAAGAACATTAGAAGCAATCTGTCTGTCAGTAAAATAACATCCTGCATGACAGAGCAAAAACTCTCTTCCTAAATGAAGAACATGGTCTGCCCCCCCATAATACAATAAATTAAAAGAAATTACAGCCTTGGCATGAAACAGGACACCCCTATTTGTCCAGGCATGTTTTTCTAACCACCATTATGGCCACAGGACAAAACATGGCAGCCACACTAGCACGCTTCCTTTAGTTAGTATTGGGCGCAAACTTTACCGACACTATCTTATAATGCGTCTTTGACCATGACAGTGATTGATATAAATGGATTCGTGATAAAGCAGCCATGATGCAGCAATCACCATTTCGTCCTTTGTATTCCTTGTCTGCATTTTTTTAAAGTACGCGGATGCTAGACAGTTAAGAAAGTGTCATAATACATGCAATTAGTGTACATGTTTGGGAGTTGGTTGACTTCTGATGTTGTGACTCAGGCAGAAGCAGTGTTATCTTATCAGTCCATGGATATGATTTTCAAGATGTTGTCAGACCTTCCTGACAGAGGTTGTGTCTTGGGCTGACCCAGACACAATGACACAACAGTTGGACTTGATCTGCAGCTCCTTGTGCATTGTAGGAATATACATTGATTGTTCTACACAATTTACTCACAAGAATGATTGCAATTAGTTGAACATTAGGCATTATTAAATTTAGCTATACAATCTGCTGAGCTGTTTGCATTCTTCTACTGAAAGGCAAGGACTTTCAGATATGGCAAAATCAGAATAAAATAATGGAATATCAGTGTTTGAAAGACTGAGTTTATCATTGTGAATCAAACCAAACCTTGAAATAAGTTTAATCACACAAACATTTATCAACAGATTTTTTAAATGTTCAGACTTCATAGATTTGAGATATAAAGAGGCTAATTTAGGAGTGTTAATGTTCGGTAAACTCAAGACACTGAATAATTTACTGTACTACAGAACTTTATATTTGCCATAATAACACTGATTCATTAGAAAATGACTGGCCAGTAATTGGCTTTTTACAATGCAATAAAAATATTCTTTCTTGCAAATTGCTCAAAACCTGCCACATCCACATGTACGCAGCTGCTTAATTAGGAAAATCTGCACTAAACGACATTCAACATCCACTTTTTATGGGCCATATCTCTACAGCTAAAAGACCAGATTATGGCAGCAATTCATAACAGACACATGATAAAAAAACAGCACACAGACAGGCATCTCTGATGACAATTGTGACAGATGTCGATCAAAGAAGACACATTAATAACTTCCACAGTAAGATCACACACTTAAAAGCATTTTTCACACATGCACAATTTCACATTAATATGCAATATCTGCATGCAGCCAAGACTGATTAAAGCCACAATTCCACTCCGGCCAAGTAGAATCAGCGAACTCTCAAAGAATAATGCTAATCCCCAGCGCAGACGCTGCCAGCACACGTACACAATCTTGCAGGTGCACAGACAGCGACATATAACCTGAGTGCCACTCTATAAACCCAAGACAAGACAGGCAGTGAATAATAGCCCTATCTGTCCCCTGGCTTTGAGTACATGCAGCACTCAAGCAATAGTTAGGTGAATGAAGGGCCCCTACTTCAAAGCTTCTGGTTCCTTGCACAATAGCACAGCTTTGTAGGACAAGCCCCCCATCTGATCTGCCAACTGTGGTGGTGGTGAGGTGGTGAATAGACCAGCATTGCTGCTACCAATGCAATGCGATACACTTGTCTGAAACCATAGCACTGCAAATCAGACTGTTCTGGAATTCAGAACCTCTTGCAGCCTCACACCCACGGACAGTTGTTTCAGCTAGCAAAAACATGAAGAACACAGATGGCAATTTTGTAGGAGTTTCTGATACAACACAAAATGCTATTAACTTTTAACTTATGTCCTTTTGAGATGGTCTTCTCCAAAGTTCGACTGATTCTCTCCGTAGTGATTTGTGTCTTCTCCCAATGGGACCCTGCCTTAACCTATCTTCCCATTTTTTTCTGCATCCTTCAGAATTCCTTCCCGGTTTTATTTTGTTTTGCACACTTCTTTAGGTTCATGTTTCTGTCTGAAAATGTGTCAACTGGATGTCCCATGTCTTCTGGATGTACATATGTAAAACCAATGTGTGAAACATATTCAGTAAATGCTTTGACCTGTGGATAAATGCTTATGTCATGACATATGAACCAAAATACACACAACACTTCACTTTTATTATATAAATCCAATGCTATATAAGCACGGTCAATTAAGTTCACAGAAAGCTGCATGTCTCTTCAATATGCAATGTTTCTATACTAGTTGATTTAAAGATTTATGTTTCTTTTATTCTTGACAAAGTACTTCTAAACTGAGCCAGAACACAGGAGAGTTCTGTCATGGCATGTTCACAGCCACCCACAACTGCAGAAGGCAACCGGTACACAGCAACTTCAACCGGTACACAGCAACTTCAACTGGATCAGGGAACTCTGATTTTCACCGAGTGATTTTCTCCCTTGAATTGAAAACAACTTTTCGGAAACAAAACACACACAAAATTATCTTAATTTTTCAAACCATGAGACCAGCTAAGCCTTTGCATGTAAACCATTGAACCATGCTTGAATTTCACAAAGCAGAAAAAAAAAAACTGTGTGGATGCCAGTTTTAAACAAATGTAAAAACAGAATATGAAATCCAATTTGTAAATATAAATCCTTTTATGGTAGCACTGTGTGTTATGTTTACAACTCTAATGATCCAGCACCGGTCTGTGCAGTATCAGGTTTATATGCAACATTAAAACTGTTTGTCTTTGGAATATGATACCTCCACATGTGTTCCCACGAGTCCACAAACTGCACAACAGATTTGTTAGTCAGAGTGACTAGACAAAATACTCTCTTTTTACTTATGCTTATGTACTAATAATTTTTTTATCAAATAAATAAACCACTAGAAGACAGCTTTGTAAGATTTATGCGTATTCAAGATAAATCTCTTTCTATGTTTAACAACATTTAACCAATTTCTTGCTAATATTAACCAGACCACACATCAAGCCAAATTTTAGTAAAAAAAAAAAGGTTCAACATGTTGCCATAGCAACCAGAATTAATGACCATCTTGGCAGAACCCAGATATTTAAATGACCAAGCGCAGTCATTATGTCCAATCATGTTCCCTGTTATTAACGTACTTATAAAACATGATTGATGCTTTTGGAGGGGTTAAGGTACTTATAAAACATGATTAATGCCCACGAAGGGGTGTATTTTGCACACCTAAAAAAATACCTCCCGCTGAACTGTTTTGCATCAGCTGCCTGAAATGTTTGCCTGCCCTGAATTTTGAAAGACATTTTCCATTACCCTATCCCCGGGAAGAAAAACTTAAAAGAAGGCCTATTTGTTAAGGATATCCGACTAGCAATTTGCGGGTCATTTTGCACTGTCAGAGTGACATATGAAACGTTTGCTTTATTACCTATACCATGGGACTGAACAAAAATATGAGCACGAAAAATGTTATTGTGCCCCTGGGAAAGAATTCACGACAATGGATTGAGCATTATCAGGGGTTTGTGCTGGATGATTGACAATCACTACTGTTTAACTTATCAAACATCACCTGCTTCAGAATAATGACAGTTTGCTATCTTCCATGTACAAGATATCAATGAGGGACATAACAGAGCTGTTATCTCACACACAGACTAAGACAGGGGTCCCTGCAGCAGGTAAACTGAATTTTAGCACCTTGTTGCCAAAACCATCTGTGTACATTTAAGTTGAGACATTCCTGTACCTGATGCATTTCACCTTTGAAGTACAACAGTGCCTGAACTCTACCAAAACAACAGCTACATTAAGGCACCTACTACATGAGCTGGTTGGGGGATTAACAAGGCATTGGAGCCATGGTTTGTGGGCCCAGCAATCACACCCACAACTGAGGTAAACTTGCCTATTGTTCTCTCTCAGTGGGTATTCCCTTGAAGTGACCAGCCTAGCCATTCCCTTGAAGTGACCAGCCTAGCCATTCCCTTGAAGTGACCAGCCTAGCCATTCCCTTGAAGTGACCAGCCTAGCCATTCCCTTGAAGTGACCAGCCTAGCTATTCCCTTGAAGTGACCAGCCTAGCCATTCTCTTGAAGTGACCAGCTTAGCCAGACAGTTTGCAATTAAGCCTTATAGGTAAATATTGCCCACATAGGGATAAGTAGTTGAGAGAAGTATGGCAGGGATAATTACTCCTTTGTATTCTTAATCACAAGTCTTAAGTGATTCCGTTTTGACAATTCATTTCTGCAAACTAAAAGTTTTAAAATGCAACATTATCTTTATTTCACCTACAAAACTTATATTGAAAAAACTCATAGATGGAGTGAATTAGTGTAATTTGTATTGCTACTTGTCACTTTGTAATAATACTGAATATAATAAATAAAACATATTGCAAGTATCACACTTTTAAAAGTACCTTTCCAGTAGTTTCCACTGCAGTGGCTAACCTTAGTTTCACAAGTTGACTTTAAATATACCCATACTTATTCACAATGGCATATATTTTTCCATAGGAAAAACTGGATAGTTCATTAATTAAAATAATAAAAAATACATGAGTTTCAAATGTAGTTGAATTTCTGCTAAAAGTTGTCTGTTCGTAAAGAAAATTATAAATAGCTGTGTCACAGTCAAGATGTGTACAACCAGAAGTACTGCTGTTTCAGCTGTCAGTCATGGAAAGGAAATATTTAATCAGGTGTTGATGTGAGGACTGTGTAAGAATGGCACCCAGGGATGAACGTGATGTAGAGGTGGGTTAGAGTGCTGGGGGTGGCAGGGGTTCAGGTGCAGCTGCTTCTTTGTCACACTATATGTTTTGGTATGCCCCCTAAATCAAATGATTTCATGTCTTACTTGCTTTAAAAAGCAACATACAGTTATTCTGCAAACTTAACAAATCCTGGATTAAATTCTGGGTCTGGTCAAATTCTGGATCTGCCCCTGATAACTGGTGATATTGGAAAATAAACAACTTGAATTATCCTTGTATGGATAGATGATCTGGTTTCTTGGTTATTAATATTAAGCATTATTACCTCTCAAGATGCATTTGAAATATACAGAATGAACACTAAGTTTCTTGAGAAGTAATTATGCTTAACTGGAATTATGTTTTGAAAATGCACCATTTTACATGCTGTAACAATTACACCCCACGTAATTGGGCTGTGATTGTAGTGGTGTTTTAAACACACCACTACACATAATTCTGTAATTGTAACTACAGCCTAAACAATGTTGTTGGCATTACTGACCTAACAGCTGTGACCTACTACATCGTGACCACACAGAGCCTCTGATCTTTTCTTTCAAACAACCATACAATAATTATGTCTGGAAAATTAGCAAAACCTTGTGCATAAATTAGCATAATTGATTCTGGGAGTGTGTCATAGCACTGTGGAACACACAGTCAAAAGTGCAATACTAATTAACACCTGGGCAAGTGGGAAATACCTTAAATACCTGGACTAATGAACAAGTTTACAGTTTCTCTGTAAGCCACCATCTCTGACAGGTGAAGTAGTCCTGGGTTGACCAGGGAAACACTGTTATAATACTAGTTTCAGACTGGGTCTTTGCCCTGACAAGACAAGCCTCATGTGAATTAAGAGGCCATGCTTAATGTTTGCTCGGATTTTTACCTGTACGGGGGTCACATCAAATTATTGATAATTTTCGGAATATCAATAATATCTATTCAATGTACTTAGATTATCTGTGGAGTGCTAATAAGTCTGCCGAAGAGTGAATCAATGTCTACAAAAGATTAATGCTTTCATCGTAGACTTCATGCATTTTCAGAACAGAAAAACAATAATTGAAACCAATAAGTAACACACATTGATATATAATGTGCTTAAAATAGTGTGCTGGAGCTATAAACTGTTCATAATCAACAACACAGGCAAACCATCCCCTTTGACCAAGGATCATAACCCTAATTAAGGGAAGGTCCAAGTTCTTTACATTTTTTATATAGACAGCTGTCCATTGTCCAAAGACCCCAGGATGGCCCGTTTTATTGTATTGGGAGGTTCTCAAAGCAGTTTATGCAGTCCATAAAAATAAAGAGAGTAGATTCAAAAGGTGCCACAAAAGCTTAGCCATTCACTGGCTTCCATACCCGGCAAACATAACAATAAAACATACAATCAACTCACATTGGTTTCACTAAATAAAGCCAAAGGAAACGCCCTATAGAAACTAGGTGAACGAAGCCAGACTTTGCTTTCTTTAGCCACTGTCCCCAGGAAGCCTGGTGTAACTACAGCCCAGGATACAGAAGATTTCAGGTGAATGCAGGTGTATTTATACAGCTAGACACACCTGCAACTGATTAACAATTTAAATTATTTACAATTATTTTATAATAAAACATACTATTAAAATACAAGGATACAAATTTCAAATACAACTACATTTTCACAATAAATATTAACTGCAAAGCAATAGTTAAACACCTTAAATGTATATAAACTCTCGTTTCTTGGCTCGTTAATTTATAATATTATACATTGTTTACATCACAAGAAACTTGGTTAGCATTCAGAATACCTGTAGTGAAGCCAGTTTGCCAATGAAGGTTGTGCAACATGACCAAAATATTCGGAATGCAGACTAAGTTTCTTGTGGTAAAAAATTACTAATTAAACACTGTTAAATAACTGTAATCTGGATTATTATTATTTAATAATATGTTATTTTTAATAGTCCCCAAGCGGCCAGAGAGTGTTGTTATATAAACAGCCATGGCAATTTTATGTATCTACATTACAGCAGTGTATTTTCTTTCAATATAGACAATACTTAGGTACACGATGAATTTCCCAACTGTACGTGTCAATTTGCGACATGCACACAGCTTGTATCAATGTCAAAAACGGCCACACTGACCCAGTTACGAGAAACACCTCTTGTGAATATCCTACACTGGCCTTGTCAATTTCAAACAATCACTTGTCAATTTCGGCCACACCAAGTTGTAGAGCAGAGTGTCTGGTTGCTACAATACAGAGTCATATCAGTGTCACAGGACTTCCTCCTGGGGTGTAGCTGTATATGACTGGTCACTGCACACAACTGTCCAGCCACTTCACAAGTCAGAGCCACTAGTCATCTAGGCCTTGTATATCTTACTCATAAACACACACTGTCATGTCTGCAGCAATTAGACAGTGGGGGGTGTCACTCTCCAATGGGGGTTGGGGTAATTAGCACTTGGGAATGAGGTAGCACAAAACTGGGGTATGTGGACTGACCAGGTGGTCCAGGCACAGGGTGATTAAACTATCCATTTGTCACTGTCCCATTAGAATGACATATTGGACAGCTGATGACAGTGACAATATTGTCCCCATGACTGTGTATACATGAGGATATTATTTCAAAAAGATTTGGTCAAATTACTTCATAATGTTTATAAATCTTTTACTAGGAAAAAACAATACTTTCATGCAATGTGCAAAACTGCATAGCCAAAAATTGTGTCAACCATTTCTAAGTAATGCCAAACATGAATGCAGTGGTAGGCCTGTCTGTCCCTTTAAGAAAAATATTCATGAAGCATTTGTTTCAAATAGTTAGCATAAACAGGGCAGAGTTCTACGCAGCTACTTACTGCCTGCACACACACAAGCTTGTCCCTCAATGAAAGGTCTGGCTCTAACAAGGTTACCATCCAAAGCAATAATCCTCAAATAACTTGTGAACAAGGAAGCCTGTAATGCAGACTTTTTATAAGAAAGATGACACCCTGTTCTGGGCTGGCCCCCATCTTGCTGACAGAAGGGGAACATCTGGCAGGGGAGGGGGGTGCAGGGGAGGGGATTGCAGGACAAGCTTTTCTCAATTCTCTATTTATGTGTTCCTAAAAGTTACCATAATTATTTACTATAATCATTTATTTGATTAATTAATTATTTTATTAATCTTAAGCAAATACTATATTTTTTATTATATATATTTTAACTGTTTTGAATGCACCTATGTACCAGACGTATGGCATTTTATAAATTTTAGTAATAATAATAAAGTCATCATCAGTTTTACTGCTTCTACAAGGGCTGCTATTATTTGTCATGTCATCCATCCATACCTGAGTTCAATAACCCAATTTCTTATATTCCAACAGCACATTATGAAAACCACAAATGGTTCATAGGTTGTACATTTTCTAGGTGACCACACATTTGTCACACAGTCTGTCTGGTTTCTGACTGACTGTCTGTGGGTAAGGAACTGCTTTATAATGGAGTCTGTCCAGTCACAGTCATCATCACAGTAATTTCCTGTCTAGCCACAACTAGTAGGTAGTGTGGTGATGTTGTGTAACTTATGTTTGTAGACAGGGAGCATGTTATGGAAGACAGATCAAATAGTTGGTAAAACCATTCCAGTAAATGCAGAAGAGAAACAAATATATAATTTATCCAGCATACATACACTGAACAAGTACCTCCATATTAATTAGCACCAAACATATTGCATAAATTATATAAATAAGACCATATCGACACCTAGAATCACGGTTTCAAAATCATAACAAATAGGCAACATACATTACTATAAATAAAAAAAAAATTATTATTTAAGCTACATATATCCAGAATACAGATTTTTTTCAGAATACACACTTCAAAGTAACCACATGGGGAATTTCATTAAAACACAATACATGTTTAAGTAACAAAACAACTTAGTAATAAAATAATTATAGGCTAAGACAAAATATGTCTTAAAAAAGTTCTGTGTACAATTCTATAAAACATAAAGAAATGCGACCGGCCCAGTATTTAATTTCTTTACATTCAATCACTGACGGCTAATAGCAGAGACAAGGTGAGATAAGCCAAGGCAAATAGAAATAAACACAGACTGCATTATTCTGCTCTCACCACAGCCCTGCTATCACTGGGCCAATCAAGTGTATGCCATGTGAATGGTCATAAAGCAAAAAAATTCTTTGATGACTGGTGTCATTAAATATGTCCTGTAAGTTGTCCAAGATAACCTGTAGACTGGACCCACATGGATACCTACTCCACTGACATGGGCCAACAATTAGCCACTTACTGGTTGTGCTCAACAAATGTTTATAGTAGCGCATCCTGTCATGATCTGATAGCCACAACTCATAGTGACCCACCCACTCAATTTGGACAATTTTAGAAAATTCACTAGAATTATTCCAATGACCCCAGAATGTCCATAGCTGGATGTAGAAATTATGCTGCCAATAGGAACAGATGGCTTAACAAGGGTCACCAGTTATTGGGATCATTACGGAGATGGTTATCAACTAATAGGCTATCAATTAACAAGTTGCTTCAAATGTGAATGAAACCTCCATAGCAAGTCTACAGCCAGTCATGTCTAATCTTGCACCAACTGCAAACCCACAGATCAATTTAAGCTCTTAACATGTGACCCCACTGGCGGTTATATCTCTGATTCAGTGCAACACACACTGATAAGCAAAGCTAACATGATAATCTCAACATAATAACACAAACTGAGACCAGAATCATGGAATTTTGGATGATCACACGCAAATCTACATGATCAATCTAATGTATTTATGTGTGAGATTGGAAGCCCTGACATATCAAAATGTCAAATGATAGTCACTTAGTGAAAGCATTTTTTGTACAGCTACATAACTTATTTCCCACATTTTTTCTGTATAAAAGTCAATACATTCGCAGGATTTGGAACATTTTGGCAGCTCTAGACCAGTTTAGCCAACATACTCAAAGACTTGGCTGCTGGAGGTGTCAGACAGACTTCCGACAGGTGTCAGACTGACTGGCCATTTGTCATCAACACGTTGAGGTGATGATCAGCAAGAGACTAGCAGCTTCCACCCAACACAAGCTGCTTTAGATCCAAGACCTATTTGACTCAGAGTACTCAGAACTTTTTTTGCAATTTTCGTAAACCCCAAATCAGTTAAAAAAAACAAAGCATATTTTGCTTATAATAAAGTGATACTATTCACTTGCCAGGGGTTTTCTTAAAATATAAATGTGCTGTGGAAGCAAATGTCCCACACATTATTAAATAATATGTAAAGGAAAATTGTATGATAAAATATATCCAAAAACTTTACATTTGTTATTTTGTTGCCAACCTTGTCTCACTTAATCTTAATGTTTGTAATGAATAAAAAATTATAACAGAGGAATTTCAAATTATATACATAATGGCATTCTTGACAATAATGTAGGTACATTAGATAAATACTCACCATCAACCATTTTACAAATCAAATGACATTAAAAATATGATTAGTTGATAGCTTTTGTAGTGAATCTGCACAGCAATTTTACATATAGGCTTCATAGTGACTATGCAAAATGTAGTGATTGATGCATATGCAAAAATTATCTGCTTCAATTCTTACAAATAATTGCCGCTGAGGGGCTGGCAGTGACAACAATCAATATCTGCACAGCCGACATAATGTGAAATCATTGGCGTCTCACTGGCCATTAAAATGTAGGAAAGTGAACCCAATGGCCATTAAATGAAATGAAACTACGTTAAATGGAGGTTACCAAAGAACCCGGGGAAAATCAATAGTTCATACGTGTATGTGTGTGCAAGCGAAGACCATCACTAGTCGACAGGCATTAAGGTGGCTCCAGTGATGGAAAAATAACTATTGACTGAGCTACTATCATTCAAGTCTACATAATGTTACCTATATTGCTACAGATTATGTGGTACTAGCGCATGTTGACACTTTGATTACTGACATCAGCGGGTTGATGAATGAATGAAAATAAGACGCACCTAGGACAGGAGCATGTTTACTGTGGACCAACTGTTCAACTAAGCTTGATAACAGTATTGTAATTTAAATAAAGAACAGTCCCACATTTGTATAATATTATGATAATTATAGTAAAATGACTCTCAATAAACCTTATAAAAATATGTACATTCTATCTTTCTAAGGGACATGAGTATATAACCAGCAGTGTTAACAAGAATCCCTAACCATATATATATACACAAATTATATATATATATATATATATATATATATATATATATATATATACACATATATATATATATATATAAAACCAATGTCCAGTTAACTAGTCTTACATTCGATAGTGTTTTTATACAGAATTACAATAAAAATATGACTTTCACCAATTTACCAATACATTACTTGATTGTAATGACAAAGGTAGAACAGCCCCCAGTCGGCTGATACTACTTTTCCTTCTAATGCTACACCAACCAGCTGTGGTGTTGCTGGGGAATCATCTACCCATAATTTCATCTCATTCACCTGCCAAAGCTGTTCATGCATTTAATTTCTCACTTCATTTTCTGCTGGCGCTACTTCATTCCAGAAATACACCCTGCTAGTGTGGAAGATTAATGATTTGTCACACCTTTAAGCTATGGACCTCATGCGGTGCACAGAAAAACGGCATGTCTGCAAAACCAAGCAAGCAGTCACAGCTAATGTAATTTTGTCATGTGTCAGCATTCCAAGTTTAAACATTTGGTATATCAAGTTATCTAAGAAACTAATTTCCAGTGACACAGGGCAGTAACCATGTATAGATCTACTTTTAGAAGGTGCCGGAAACTGCATCTGCCTGGTGTCTTTGCATTAGTTGTATCAAGTATTATATCAATGGACTCTGATAGTTTCATTAGCCAGCTGCCCACTACACAAATGGACAGGCTTTTTGGCTGGCTTGCTTCAATCAGACCAAAAGATCACAGGCAATTTGATAATAGATGTTTCAACTATGCAAACACACACTCCTGTGTCTGTGTTTTGTGTAAGCTGATCCTTCCCAGTGATTCTTGTGACAGATGAATAAATGGCCTGCAAGAGGTTGGTCATGGTTTCATGCAGTGAGATGTGATATTCACAAGTACACCTGTCTGACTCTTAGTATTAAATGTTCTAGTGCAAGACTATTTTTGTCACATGATGATTAGTCATGTTTTTAAAGGAAATGACAAATAAAATATACTGTCCACTCATCTACTAGTGTCATACAAAGTGATATCACCTTAGAAACTGAAACAGGACAAGTAAGTGATTTATTTTGAAGTAAGTAATGAAAACCTTAATCTTCATAATAATAATAAAAGGACGTTACGCGAAGCATTATTCTCAACACACTGAAGATACTATTACTGTAACTCAGAGCACTGTTGTTATTGTCGACTTGTAGAGCACGCGAATAACACTACAGTCGATACAACAAAACACGCAACTACCGTCCGACCCCCGGCCCCTCTATACACACACGGTCAGGTGCCAAAGATCAGAAAGCAGTAGCCCCCATCCTGCGCCCAAGCCAACCCACGGGCACGGTACTTGGCCGCCGTGCACTCACCTGTATAAAACATGATGACTCGGCACCAGAATTATTATAACTTAAAAGTAGTTGAGCGATATAAACTCTCCTTGAAATGTCACCAAAATGACTAGAACATTAGCGAGAAAAAAATACTTGGTGAGAAATAAGATACTCACATTGGATTCGATGCATTCCAATGAATTGGAGCCAGCGCGACGCATCGCACGAACGGGCACAGGTCGGAGAGAAGAAGACAGAAAGTGACGACAAACGTCAGCACGATGCCCGGCGACCTCACAACGTACATCCTACGCGTGCAGTAAATTCCCAGCTAGGTCCAAGTTTTGCTCGTACATGCGCAACTTTAAGTAAGATATCACTCAAAAAAGCATGCTACGCAAGTCCCACACTACGCTGCTTCGCTCACCGGTGAAACGCACCGACTGAATGACAACACGCGTGAGTGACAGGTCCGATATTCGACAGGTCACGTGGGTTATCGATGGGCAGCGGGGCTCGAGAGGATATTGGGCGCTAATGCAACAAGTGCTCTGAGTGGAGACACAAAATTAGCATATTGATAGTCATCTCAAGTCACGTTGCGTAATACGTATGTTTCATGAATTGTGTGTAAACGTTATATTTGGATTAGGCGTTACTGACCTGCTGTTTCGAAGTGAGCTTCATGGTTGTGCGAAAGTCATTTCCTAATTCCCTTCTACAAAAGTTGCGCAAACAATGATCAATGGGTTGTGTAGGGACCGAATAGTATATCGTTATTTTCAGCAATATCGTAACTAATTAATTGCATGCTATTAATCCGAATGAAACGCAGCTGAAAATTAAGCGCTTGATTCACTAAGGCGACTTTTATTTACTCCGAGCCTAACAAAACGAACGAACTTCCGCACCCTGCCCAGAGGCAGAGTCAGAACCACAGCCGAGGGAATATGGCAGAACTTCTAACAGGGTGTGGATCAAGTTTCAGTTTAAAATTGCCGATCTTTACAACCTGTTTTCTAGCACTTTGCATGTGCTGTGTCTTGTCGCAACAACCGGTTTCTCCCGACACGTTTGATGCATTGTATGTCGCTGGCAAGGAGGCTTACGAAAACGAGGAATGGTTCGTTTGCGCAAATCACATGGATCGCGCCATCCGCGACTACAACGACTTCGTCGAAAGTCTCGCTCGCTGTCGACGTGGCTGTCGGGTGAAATACACAGGAATTGAGCTCGCTCCGGACGAATCTCTTGAGTTGGCGTTTTTTGACATGACAGTCAAAAGGGCGAATTGTATAGCCAGGTGTCGACGAGAGAAAGTTAAGGGGCCGTCTCAGGACGTGTTCACTGACGAAGTGTCGACTGCTTTCGAAAGTCTTAAGCCATATGACTACTTACAGATTTGTGCTTATAAGGTGAGAAAATACAGACACACGACGTAGCCCTGTTTTTCCAATTAACACCTGTCCACTTGTCGACTTATCCAGTGACAGTGTTGTCTACGTGAGTGATTGGACGCACGGCCAGGGTGCAGACACTGCCGTTGTTGTGTCTGCCTAGACAGCCAATCACAGCGTCGAGCGTTTCAATAAACAATAGCCCATTCTTGTAAATATCTAAGCCAAAGAAAATTACAACGCGAGTTACAACATAGAATGAGGATTTTCATAAGAAGTATTATGTGGAATCACCAATATTAAATGGATAGCTCATGAAAAAGATATTTGTCAGTCCTCTAGTATTTTACTTATTAGAATAGGTAGATTTTCAAGCAGTTTCACATAATGAATCACATGCTACAACATAGTCATAGAAAGCACACACTTTGTTAACAGTACATCATGATCTTGAAGAACATGCATTTAGGAAATGTTGACATCAGCACGATTAATGGTTATTAGGAATGTTTAGGTGATCTGTGCTGTGTTTTCAAGTTTAGAATGGTTAAAATTGGCACAAAATATCTTTTATCTGACAATTCAATTGCTTTTTTATTATGACTGTCTACCTTTTATGTTAGTTAATTATTTGAAAATATGTAATCGATTACAAATAATTACAATTACCCTTTGTTAGACTTCTATACTACATGACATAGTATCTTTTAAAAAATTCTACCCACAAGTTCAATATTCGTTACTCCAAAGACCATTTTGGATTTAAAATACCTTACTCGAGTATATTATGGAATCCAGGAACAAGGTTGGAACTTTCACATTGCCTGTCAATGCTCTGAGCTGCATCTAAATTTTAGACAGCAATTTTAACAGTGTTCTCGACAAACCAGCAACCTTTCTAGGCCTCGACATTAACACGGGTCTGCTGACCAGGTGCCTTTTTGGGGGCTGTTGGGCCAGTTGGGGCCACAAGTTTCTATATTTTACTGGCCCAGTCTGCCAACATAGTTTCAGATCGTTTTTATCCCATTAGTCACAGCCACAGGTCATTGTTTCAATCACGTGTCCTTGCCATCCACCCCGGCACTACAATTAAACACAATCGTCATCTCATCTGATTTCCTGTTGTCGCTTCATATAGTTGCCATCTTGTTTTGATATGTACAAGCCTCACAAAAAAGTCCGCATGATGTTGCTACTAGCGACGACATGCAGAATTTTTGTGAATTGCGGACACCTGTATTTGACTAAGGTTGCTCCATGTTACCAGTATAATATTAGTATATCGCAGCATTTTCTTCTGCGTGATACTTATTGGCTTTCACAACACGCATTCGACATATCGAATTCTTATAAACTGACTGGTTCACCGACTGTCCGCTAGGTGTCACAACAGCACCTAACATACATTCCAGGACCCGCTAAGGCGCAGATAGCTAAGTTTACCATAACTTTGTACTTCAGTCCAAAAGTTTATATTTGAAAGATATAAACCCAGTTGTAACAGTCAGTTATATACAGTGTCAGTCCGGTTCGCCTGTTGTATTTTCGAGTATAACTAGCTGTAACTCGATACGCACGTGGTGGCATTACCTGTCGTTCACCTGCTGTGCATGCGGCTTCGACAGAGGGCATATGATTCTCAAATGATTCCTGCAGCAACATTATCTGCTATATGGAGAGCTGACTGGAAGCATGAAAGTAAATCACCAATGGCAAAATAAATAACGGCCAAACTTGCACCCTTCGACTTGTACTGCGATGTATTGCAAAACTAGTGTTTTTTTAAATCGGTAAAAAAATGTATTTCGGGCCAGTTACTTTTTTGGGGAGCCAGTAACTTTTAACATCTACTGGCCTGATGGGCCACTGCTTTCAGCACCTTCAGTATGTTGAATAAGGATAGTCATGACCATAAACAAGTTGGAGATAGTGGAGACAAATTTATGATATTGGCATTAGTTTCTGTTGGTGTGACAACTAATGAAGAACTGCTCCCTGTCAGGTGGGGAAGTATGAGACAGCAGTGGCCGCTGCATACACATACCTACTGGCCCATCCAGAGCATCAGCCGATGAAAGACAACATCAAGTTCTACCGCAGCATGAAGGAAGTGAAGGCGACATTCTTCAAAAACTTAGAGAACAAACCACATCAGGTAAGCCAGTTGAATTGTTTTCATTAATATTACTCAGAAGATCATATAGTGAAATTTTTTATTTGCAGTTGCTCTTGCCACTGTTTTTTCTTCATTTCCAGAGCAGTGTTGTTTTTTTAGTTGAACATTATTTTTTAAGTGAAATTTGCAGATGCCATCACAATCATTTAATAAAATAACAACCCGGTATTTAGTCAGCAGCCGATTGCCCATTTTATCTTCTAAATAATGTCACAAGTCATCCAATTTGTAACCCTATACGCCAGTTGCAGTAATGAATTTGGGTCCTAGATGATGTACTTAACACAAAATTAATAATGTACACAAAATTCCTTTCAAGATCAACTAATGCATAAGTAAAAAAATGTGTATTCAGTCCTAGAAATTCCTGGCAAATTACCCCTTCTGTCATGCCAACAGTGGCTTCTGACATATACCGCAGCCTGCAGACTGTAAAGCCTCCATTGTTCTGTTATCAGATGAAATCATGAAATAGGGTGTCTGACACAGAAGTCGCTGCCATTTGATAATAAAGTTTAGCATATATAGTTCTGAGAAGGTCCATTAAACTTGTGATTGCAGTCTACGTGTAGTTAATCTGATGAAGGCAACTGAAAGTTGCCAAAACAACACAACAAAAACAAAGGTAAATTTACTGTGAACAAATTATAAAAACTATCAATCTATTGGATGACAATGTTTGCAGAAGCAAGCTGAAAGGTATTTCAGAGATACAGTACATTTTGATACCCTGCACAAAGAGTAACTTAGTTTGTAAAAAAAAATTTTTAGTGCTATTTAGTGTTGAAAATAATTTCAAAATGCAAAGAAAATTAGAGACAATGTTGTTTATAATATTTACTCACAAAAATCTGGTCACAGAAGCAATGAACCATGAATTGCTGCAATACATACAAGCAGAATGGGTTGAAACCAGGCATATCACCCACTAAATAATAATGTATATTATTATTATATACCTGAGAGAGATTCAGAATAAGTCACCTCTAAGCAGAGTTGTCCCAAGCACTGTGTCCAGCTTCACACCTGACTTGGCTTACCAATGTTCCTGCCTCTATCTCACATGTATCTATCCCTGTGTCACCTAATATTAGCCTGCCTGGTGTTGATTGACAGGTCATTAACTTCCATGTGTTTGAGTTGATTGACTTGTTTGGTAAACACTGATTTTCTGTGACTGGATTCCCCCTGGACTGGAACATATTCCTGTCTGACATTGATTAATTGCCCTGTCTTTTGGCTACATTTGGGGTCCAAGTGAGATGGGTTGGGCCATACTTTTTGGAATCTCTTGACTCCTCTGCATTCCTTTTCAAGTATGCTGCTCTTTTACATTTTTGCTACAAATGTCGCGGAGGTCTGTAAATGACAGGAGGTCTGTTATTATATGAAAAAATTTTGTCAACGTTCATCATAGTCATGTTGATATTTCTCATCAAAACAAATGGGGTGTAGGTGCATGCATGTTAGAATTATGGAATTCTTAGTAGAATAATATTTTATTAATTTTTATGTCAACCCCCCCAATGACTGACAAATTTGTAATGTAACATGAAGTTCTGCAACAAGATCGTTCATCCGTACTTTATTTTATAAATTGCAATTCTGATACATTTGACAATTATTTGACAAGTGCACAGTTTTACTTTATTTTCTCTGAATGTCTTGATGAGGTGACTTTTGCGCCATGTTAGGGCTGGTCACATTTTAGAATGATTATAAAATAATAATGAGAAAGGTATACATTCTGGTCTAAAAATTGCTGCATTGAAATTCACTGATAGTAACATTTTGGGAGGAGCATTGTCCTAACAAAGCTACAGTTAGGAACATTGTCCTGACAGAGCTACAGTTAGGAACATTGTCCTAACAAAGCTACTGTTAGGAACATTGTCCTAACAGAGCTACAGTTAGGACCATTGTCCTAACAGAGCTACAGTTAGGAACATTGTCCTGACAGAGCTACAGTTAGGAACATTGTCCTGACAGAGCTACAATTAGGAACATTGTCCTGACAGAGCTACAGTTACGGTGTACATTCAGCTGAGCTGTTTTAAAGTTGGGGCACAGGTTGTTGGTATATTAAAGTTTGCCTTGTTGAGGGTTGGGGGATCACCTGATGCCCCCACACCCATCTTCTCATGTCCAGGGACATACATTCCTTAAGCATGATGCAGCCAGTCCCTGGAATTTGTGTGGTTTATGTAGTAATCAGTGACTAGCCCATGTGGCCATTTAAAGAACATTCTGTCAGACTGTGGATGATGGATTGCCTGCTGATTGATTGGATCTAATGTGTTTTGTTTCAGTGGCTGGCTAGTTCTTTTTCCTGGAATCACACTGCCATTGTGTTGTCAGTCCTGGAATGTGTTTGATATAACTCAGCATTTATTGTCATGCATGGGGAATGGTGTTTTTTTCAAGTGGTAATTTCAATCAAGTACACATAGAAAGTAAATTTTTTAGGTATAATTATAATTTGTATGGTAATTTTGAAGCTGTGTGCAAGTGTCAAAGTAGACTGTATACTAAGTGTTGAAAGTCAGTGTATTTATGATTATATTATATATTCTTCTTGTGTAGCCTCAGTTAAGCCACTGGCATCTCCTTGCAATCACTCTAGCCACTTTGACTCCATATAATTATATACAGACTTTTGATTACCAGGTGTATATGTGTGTGTGTGTGTGCGTGCGTGCGTGCGTGCGTGCGTGCGTGCGTATGTGTAATTTCGGTGATTCTGAACAATATTCTTTGCTTAAAAGCTAACCTACGTTACACCTATACTTTAAATTTTAATGTAGGGGTTTCTACCATATTAGTCATCACAGCATATAAATGCAGGTTTTAATCAGCACAAACCTTACGCATTACCATTTCGCAATATTTAGGATAATTCATTATTGTGACTGATTGAGGCATATTTCCTATGTTTAAATTAACCATCTGGAAACAAATTCAATAGTTGCTTATTCACAGCATTTTATTTTTTAATAATAGCAACCACTTTATAATCCATTTTACATTGATCATTACTTTTAGATTTTGTTTTCTTTATGATGTACATGCTGAAAGTTAAATAGGCAAGGTATTAATTAAAATTAAGGATTAATGACCATTAATTTATTTCTACTTAAAGTAATATAATGAACACATAGATTTTTTTTTACGTGATTACTGGTTAGTGTGACGAAAGCAGTTAGGACTAATGTAGATGTAGGAGCATTGTATCATGTGGGGAAGACAGGTAACAGTGACCAGCTGTAGATAGCCACTGGTCAGACACAGGCCACAGAGTCAGTGACTATTCCTGGGAGCAGCTGTCCACTTACTGGCCACCCCCTGGGAATGTAAACACACCTGGCTGGACATCTTAAAACAAGAAGGTGGGGTGTCTATGTAAGTGGACATAATATGGACAGGTAATGTGTCTCACCCCCCCCCAGAGGTCAGGTACCAGTCACAGGGTAATTAATGGAAGGGATAATCTGCAAGGAATTTCTAGGACCGCCAAGAATTTATATGACTAAGTTCACATAAAAAATGCATTATTTGATTTGAAGTGGTTTTGTGTATGTTATGAATTGGGTTTAATACATCATCTAGG
>OY759271.1:17717227-17819727 GCA_963662155.1 Lamellibrachia columna | reverse complement strand
CTGAACTCTCCACGACACTGCTCAGAGCTGGGAAGTAATCATGCTGCTGTTTTAAGCATGATCTATTGGTGATTGACATTGTGTAAATGTGTTGCACCACAAGACAGAATGTGTATTTTCTCTGCATAATAGAGTCCTGTTTACCCCGGGTATGATGTATGAGACAGTTATGGCTATTTGGGTGTTTTGGTCTGGTCTACTCTATAGAGTAAGCAGCTGCAGCAACGCTTTCTTTCATTTGGAGAAGTTGACATTGATCAGTATAAATTAGTCAGTATGGACATTTTCAGGATATTAACAGTATATGTTGCTACGATCTCGCAATGGGGGGTAAGCTTAGTTTACCATTCCACCATGTAACGCATAGAAAAAAATCAAACATTTACGCCAAAGGGTGGCCATGGCCCAATGCCCCCCCCCCCAAATACTCCACTGTGTTCGTTTATTTAAACAAACAATTGGTTTATTCAAAAGTGGTGTCAAAACAATGTATGACAATCAATTCAGTTAATAATAATACAATACTGTACATTAGCAAGGGCATGTTTCTTTAAGTTTGCAGGATTGCACGATGTTGAATGAATAAAAATTGCATATTCTGCATGCAAAGTTATTGAACCAGTTTCTGAAACTGCTCTGAGAATCTGTACACTTTATATATGATCTACACTGACCTGTTACAAGACGTGCACACAGTGCTCTTGTTGTTTATGTATGATCTACACTGACCTGTTACAAGACATGCACACTTTCTTCTTGTTGTTTATGTACGATCTACACTGACCTGTTACAAGACGTGCACACTGTCCTCTTGTTGTTTATGTATGATCTACACTGACCTGTTACAAGACGTGCACACTGTCCTCTTGTTGTTTATGTATGATCTACACTGACCTGTTAAAGACATGCACACTGTCCTCTTGTTGTTTATATATGATCTACACTGACCTGTTAAAGACGTGCACACTGTCCTCTTGTTGTTTATGTATGATCTACACTGACCTGTTAAAGACATGCACACTGTGCTCTTGTTGTTTATGTATGATCTACACTGATCTGTTAAAGACATGCACACTGTCCTCTTGTTGTTTATGTATGATCTACACTGACCTGTTAAAGACGTGCACACTGTGCTCTTGTTGTTTATGTATGATCTACACAGACCTGTTAAAGACGTGCACACTGTCCTCTTGTTGTTTATGTATGATCTACACTGACCTGTTAAAGACGTGCACACTGTCCTCTTGTTGTTTATGTATGATCTACACTGACCTGTTACAAGACGTGCACACTGTGCTCTTGTTGTTTATGTATGATCTACACTGACCTGTTACAAGACGTGCACACTGTGCTCTTGTTGTTTATGTATGATCTACACTGACCTGTTACAAGACGTGCACACTGTGCTCTTGTTGTTTATGTATGATCTACACTGACCTGTTACAAGACGTGCACACTGTCCTCTTGTTGTTTATGTATGATCTACACTGACCTGTTAAAGACGTGCACACTGTCCTCTTGTTGTTTATGTATGATCTACACTGACCTGTTAAAGACGTGCACACTGTGCTCTTGTTGTTTATGTATGATCTACACTGACCTGTTACAAGACGTGCACACTGTGCTCTTGTTGTTTATGTATGATCTACACTGACCTGTTACAAGACGTGCACACTGTGCTCTTGTTGTTTATGTATGATCTACACTGACCTGTTACAAGACGTGCACACTGTGCTCTTGTTGTTTATGTATGATCTACACTGACCTGTTACAAGACGTGCACACTGTCCTCTTGTTGTTTATGTATGATCTACACTGACCTGTTAAAGACGTGCACACTGTGCTCTTGTTGTTTATGTATGATCTACACAGACCTGTTAAAGACGTGCACACTGTCCTCTTGTTGTTTATGTATGATCTACACTGACCTGTTAAAGACGTGCACACTGTCCTCTTGTTGTTTATGTATGATCTACACTGACCTGTTACAAGACGTGCACACTGTGCTCTTGTTGTTTATGTATGATCTACACTGACCTGTTACAAGACGTGCACACTGTGCTCTTGTTGTTTATGTATGATCTACACTGACCTGTTACAAGACGTGCACACTGTGCTCTTGTTGTTTATGTATGATCTACACTGACCTGTTACAAGACGTGCACACTGTCCTCTTGTTGTTTATGTATGATCTACACTGACCTGTTAAAGACGTGCACACTGTCCTCTTGTTGTTTATGTATGATCTACACTGACCTGTTAAAGACGTGCACACTGTGCTCTTGTTGTTTATGTATGATCTACACTGACCTGTTACAAGACGTGCACACTGTGCTCTTGTTGTTTATGTATGATCTACACTGACCTGTTACAAGACGTGCACACTGTGCTCTTGTTGTTTATGTATGATCTACACTGACCTGTTACAAGACGTGCACACTGTGCTCTTGTTGTTTATGTATGATCTACACTGACCTGTTACAAGACGTGCACACTGTCCTCTTGTTGTTTATGTATGATCTACACTGACCTGTTAAAGACGTGCACACTGTGCTCTTGTTGTTTATGTATGATCTACACTGACCTGTTAAAGACGTGCACACTGTGCTCTTGTTGTTTATGTATGATCTACACTGACCTGTTAAAGACGTGCACACTGTCCTCTTGCTGCTCCACCTTCCAGTGTGTTTGACGACAACAGTCGTTATTAATGTCTTCATTGCTTATTTCAATATTTATAAGAACTTCAGTCTGACCTATTAATATCTTGATATGTGTTGCTGTCTAACCACATTGTAGGCAACTGACGTATCTCACTTGGGATCAGTGTTGTTGCACGTCTTTCTTTCCAGCTCATCTAGATGTACTGCTTGTTATGTTGTATATGTTAATTTTTAATTATGAGTTATTAGATATCTTCTAACTAACAAGAAAGATCCTGTGATACTTTGTGGCTAAAATGGAAGTTGATTGTTTTGAAACTTAATATGTTGATTTACAACATTTGATGATCATGTTGAGTAGATTATGCCATTAAATGCATGGTTAGTATTGATTCTGCCATCCATATAGCCGGTGCTTGCCTCCCCCCCTCCCAGTCCTACAGAAGTAGTTGACCCACATCAACCCTTGTGCTATATCAAGCAAGTGAAGACAGGTATCTGAAACCAAATCTACCAAAACTCTTACAAACCAGCTCAACTTCTCTTGTTTGAAATAGACCAGTGGCAACTGTTTATAGTTATGTGAAATTATCCAGCCTGTTTGTGACATTAACCTAAAAATTAGCCAAGCAAATTGGGTTACTGGAGAATATTCAGCCAACTTATATAATTAACACCACTGGTGAATTGTATCTACATATATATTGTTGCTGATGTTGTGATACATTTCTGGACATGTTCACCATTTGTAGTGTACAATACATCATGGATATAATATTTATACTGTCGGGTAATGCAATATTTGTTAATTAATACACAGGTTTTTTCTAACTCTCAAACTATATATATATTTTTTACTGAAACTATAAACTGGTTTGTGCTCCTGTTATGAGCCAATCAACTAGCGCTTTTGACCAAAATATAAGAGAAGAAAAAAAATGTTACCTTATTTTTAACCACTCAAAGCTAATAAATACAAGGATAGACTATCAAGATCAGGTATCCCCAATATTTGATATTATTCCCCTTATCCCTTGTTTCCCCCAGGATCTGTACAAAGAGGGAGTTGAAGCGTACAAAGACGAGGACTATTTGACGACCATTGAGCTCCTAGAGAGGGCGCTACAAACCTACTATGAGGAGGCAGAGAAGTGCGAGGCGCTGTGTGAGAGCTCTGTGCGGAACAGGGCGGGGAACCTGGTGGCAGAGGACCTCTACGAGTTGCTGGCAGGTACGTCGTAATACAGGGTGTGGAGCCTTTTTGTTTAGTGTGACACATTTAAAGTCATATATATATATATATATATATATATATATATATATCAAATAAACAAATTGTTTACATAATATAATGTAATCTTTGAAAAGAAATTGTTGAAAAGTATTAAACTTGCTGGAAACCACACTAACTGTATGCTATCATGCTTCACCAAATTTGCTTATACACAAAAATATACAGTTGTAACAATAAAGATACAAAACCTGATAATGTTATCATAAAGTCATGTTATGTAGTATAAACTTTATCTATTCTACCATCTTCACCGTCCAAATGTGTTTTGATGAAGCACAATTTTTTATATTTAATTTGACCTGAATTATATCTTTATGAATATCGACTTTGCCAATGCAAATACGATAGTCAAGTTGAAACATTCAAACTAAGCAGATAATGGTCATATTATATTAACAACATGAGGAGGTTCATTAAAACACATCTTAGCAGTCAAGATGTTATAACAGATATTGTTTATATATAACATTATTTTATGATTAAAAAACTATCCAATTTTGTACGTTTAATAACGTGCAATTTGTTAGTTTGTACTTAATAATTTTGTATAATACAATATTCTGTAGTAGATACTAGGTTGAACACCCAGCTCAATATCTAGTGGAATGCGCTTGTCTCCTTTACCCTTGAATGATTCCACCTTTTACGCATGCTCGCCTTTGTGACTCAACAATGCAGGAATACGTAACAGTTTGTCATGTGCCAGCCAAATTACAATTAAACTTACATGCGTGAATGGAGACGTTGACATTGATACCACCTGCTGCAAGATACTTTGAAAGGTGTGACAAGGTTCACCGTTGACGCGTGTAATGCACTTCCACAAGATGGTGGTTTTTCACCAAATCTGTTGGTTTGACATATCTATATTAAGGTACTACGCGATGGTAAATCACTGTGATTTTATCTTTTCAGTATTTACTGTATTACAAACAAAACAAATAGTTTTATTTCACGTAATAATCCATATATACATAAAATTACTATTATATATAAAATATGAAAAATAATAGCAGATGGTGTATAATAATAAAAAACTACTGCCATGCCAACTAGAACCTATTAAAGCCATACTGATTACAACTTGATCACATAAAACCTATTAAAACTTTTACATAACTGGGCTAGCTGTGATGTTGTAAAGTGTTTAGCCATTTTGGCTAAAGCCCCCGAGTTTTTAGTCAAATACAAATTGCTTTAGGAAAATTTTTTTGGGTACAAAAAACAACAAATGTTCATGTATTCTGCATGATTTTCCAAATATGCTGGTGGCTAAATTGGCTCAAATGGGTAATTTTTTAGCCAAATCCGATGCCAAGTGGCCCATGGCTCAAATGACCACCAGCAGCACTAGCCTAGCATAACATACATTGTAAACAATATTATTGACTTGAAAAACAAACAGTAATGATGTTTTAAAGAATTCAATCAATATGATAATGAACTATTGCAAACTTGACACATGATAATGAGAGAACCCCGGCAGATGCATATTTTCTGTGTCTAAACAAACTTACTATTTGGGTACAATACTTGTTGTTTCAGTTTGTTGTTTCAATTTGTTATTGCTAACAATTATCACAACAATTACAGACAATAATTGTAAATGCTATCAAGATGCGCCCCTGTTGAATACCCTGTATGGTGATGCCACAAGGGTAATCAATTGAACCAGGGATAAGGATATGGACCCAATTAGGTCTTTCCCTCAATCACTTCCTCTCCTCAGCCTCCTAGAACCATTTACACCTTCAGTGGTGATTGCCATTTTCCCTCAATCTGTTCATCTGTTGTGTTTCAGATTACTGGACGCCTGTGTTGGGCTGTAGACTCCAGTGTCCAGTCAAACTGGCCACTGAGTTTGGACAACTCCTGCCAGACTACCTGTCTGAACAATACAACTACCTGCAGTTTGCCTACTACAAAGGTAATCTCAACAAGTGTCTGGGGAACGCTGCTACACAACCTTGAAACACACTGATCTGATGTTTCATTTTGTGAACAATATATGTCGGTTATTCTGTCAGTGACTGGAAAAAATTATTGTGACTGAGTAGGATAATTTATTATTATAGAAACCTGTTCAACAAGAGCACAACAAGTTTAATTCTATTACTAAAAAACTGTATCTGAAAGTATTTATGGAAAAGACAGGGATCGCCATGGGATGAAGCAGTTCCATGGTCTTATGGGAAAAGTTACTTCTTTCCAGTTATGCAGAATTTGTACAGAGTAGATATAGTTATTAGTCATTAGGTGCTTTTCCTGGGATGTTTATTTTTTCTTTGTGAGAGAAATGCGTTCTTACATCCAGTCATGGAGGAAGGAAGCACTCCAACTTCCAGATTATCTTCCCACAACCTTCCTGCTGTAATCTCCATCTCACAGCCAACATTGTTATTCACAAAGATACTCTTGCACATTTTTGGCCAACACAGTGTTTAATTAAATACAGTATATACACCAGACAAGTTCATCTCTAGCACATTCATCCAGGAAGCCACCACTTTGTCTGTACTGATAAGTCCATCGATCTAGGATGCTAGTCGTTGGTCTGTGTGTCGTCTCATGGCATCTGGAAACATGTTGGTTAGTTTATCTTTGCACAGGATGTAGAGAAATCTCTGCGCCACGGCATTACTCCAGTAATTTAGTGCCTTGTTTTATTGAACCTGTACAGAAAATCTAATGTTTATTTGCATGTGGAAAATCAATCTGTAGAAGTCACTTTCTTTGTGGATTTTCTTTTATTTAGTATATACAGATTTGTAATTATGTTAAAATTAATTAGTTCATATATGCATTATGGAGGTGCCAGCTTAATGTAGAAGCAGACGTAACAATAGCAGGTGTCCTTTAACTGTCTATTCAAACCAGCAGTCTTTAGGCATGTGTGAAGATGACACAGTTGCCCCCTCC
Organism: Lamellibrachia columna; assembly: GCA_963662155.1. Taxonomy (NCBI): domain Eukaryota; kingdom Metazoa; phylum Annelida; class Polychaeta; order Sabellida; family Siboglinidae; genus Lamellibrachia; species Lamellibrachia columna. Next base: position 17,812,851 of record OY759271.1, on the reverse strand, counting down.
ATATGCACTACCCCTACATTACCCCAGGATTACCCCTGCGTCAGTCCACTAAAACCATGGACCAGCTGAAATGTACGATCATATGAAAGCATGTGCATCATGGTCATCTGTTTCCAGTGTCTGATCTTCCCACAAGAGTTTTGTATTTGTGCATTGAGACGCCCAACAAAATGAGCAGTTATTTGCATTTAAGTTGTGTGAGCTAAACATGCATTAAGACATTAACACTTTAATTGCTGTGATCAAGGGCAATTAAGGAGGCTTGCTACTTTCAGACTGGTGCTTTAAGCTGAGTGCCATTCATAGCTCATCAACACAAAGAACCCTGGTAAGCTCCAAGGTGTCAATTTGCCAGATGGTGGCTCTGCTGAGGCAGTTACCATGGTGATAGAGGAGAGGCCTGATGCCATTTTATCGCAACTTCTGAAGAACTTCGAAGTATCTGAAGTTACTATTGTTTTTCCACCAGGTTCCCTCCCTACCCCTGCATGCCTCTTCAAAATAGTCATGTCTGGTAATAGGAAAAAAAAATTATTCATTTGTAGTTTTTGAATAGGCAAATTTTATTGATTGTTTAAGTGAACACAATAAGCTTAATTAGCACTTTAGTTAACAAGTGTATTCACATAAAAGCACTTAAAAATGTGTGGGAATTTTTTGTCTAACCATGTGTCTGTACTGCTGATCAACATTGTAGAAATCTGTTGTTAGTTATTGGCACAGTTAGTAGGAGGAGTGTGTCGTATTATGTTTCAGTCATAGTGTAATAAACTAGTGATGTTTATGGTTAACAATGACCTTTAGGGTAATATGCTAGTGATATACAAATAGTGAACCACAAGGAGCTGACATTTTGTCTGGTTTTCATAACTTTGACTATCTCGTGGTATTTGGTTCACTGACAAGTACTGTACACAAAATTTGTCAGCTTCGGCTCTGTATTTTTAAAATGTTTATATACTTAAAATCTAATATAAGAGTGTTATCAGATCTTACAACTGTTTTAGCCGAACTACTGGTTCTTGACGTTTTATAGTACAGTTAGTTACAATTTGACAATAGGCATATGGTTTTACGGAATAATATGGAAATATGTTTTTCGCTGTAGATTTTTTAATGTGGTGTAAAAAAATTAGGTCCCTTATTTCCAAGTTGGTGCCCGTCTCAGCCATGGGTTGTGGGTGAAATATAGTGTATAGAAATATTGCATAAGTTGCTGTCTTCAGCAGTTTCCTGTAACTTATATCATAGAGGTGTATGTGGCATGTGGATCTGTGTATGTGTAGGTGTGTAGCTGACTGTTGAGACAGGAAGCCCCTCTAAGCCACTAGACAGAAGGCTGTGTGTTTAGGTGTTAAATTGGCTGTTTGTAACTGTTCAGTGGTGTCCCTGCAATGTTCCTAGGTGTGGTTGTTTGTCAGCTCACAAAGGCCAGTTATGGAACAGAGTCTTTTGATGTCTGGAGAGTGGTCACTAACAAAGGGTGGCATCTGGTCAAGCCATTGAGGTCACTTTTATTGAAGGCAATATGCTAGAGACACCCTGTATCTGACAGGGCAGTTTACAACCTTGAAGTGAGAAGCAGTGGGCAGTCTGTAGTGTCAGTTCTCTAGGTTCTGTTGATCTTGTCCAAGCCTGGGTTTATTGGGTGTGGTAGGGACAAAAGGGTTGAATCTGGTTGAAAAGGTTCACCCCTTTTAAGGGGTACTTCAAATGGCCTACTAGGAGGGATATCTGTGTATCAAGGGTGATATGATAATGTGCATGCAATACACATGAAAAACAATATGTCAGTGAGATGATTGATAGTTTATTCAAGTACCTTAAGAAGGAGCTTATTAAGTCATTAAATGTTTTGTGTATGGTTTTGGTTTGTTAACAGAAAGCAAGAGATATATACAAACACTATGATATGTTAATTGTGAAGTTACATAATTTTTTATAGAATTATATTAATAGTTATGCACATGCATGCATGCACGCACGCACGCATGCACAATATATATAACATAGTGTGTGTGTTTGTTTGTGTATGTATGTATATATATATATATATATATATATATTTACACACATAATATATTTATATATATATATATATATTTATATATATATATACATATATATATACATATATATATATATATATATACATACACATATATATATACATACATATATACATATATGTATATTTTAATAGATATACATATATGTATATATATATAGTTTATATATTATATACATATATGTGTATATATATATTGCGGAATGTGACGTGATATATCTACAAAGCTATCATAAGATGAAGTCATGCACATGACTGAGTTACACTTGCAGCATCAAAGGTTACTGAGGGGCTTAATTAAAATCTAAATAAAGACAAACTCATAAATGGCCAAGTAAGAGATCGTTTACTGTTATCTTCCAAAACAAACAGTTGTAAAGACAAGTTGTAGTAGATGGCGAAGTTTCAAATTGGAAATCGGTTTTGAGTGGGGTACCTCAAGGATCAGTATTAGGACCTATATTATTCTTAATTTATATCAATGACTTGGACGAGAGTATAACAAGTAACGTACTGAAATTTGCGGACGACACAAAACTGTTTAGAAAGGTTAATACTGATGGTGATAAACAACATTTACAAAACGATCTAGACAGATTAGTGAAATGGTCTGAGAAATGGCAGATGCTGTTCAATTTTGGGAAATGTAAATGCCTACATACAGGACATGGGAACTTGAATGTAAACTATAAAATGGGAGCTACTGTTCTTGGTACTACTGTAAAAGAAAAGGACTTAGGAGTTACAATAAGCGCTGATATGAAAGTTTCAGAGCAGTGTGGTATTGCAGCTTCAAAGGGTAATCAAATTCTTGGATTGATTAGAAGAAACATAACATATAAGGGAAAAAAGTTAATTATACCTCTTTATAAAGCAATAGTTAGACCTCATTTAGAATACTGTATACAAGCATGGAGACCATATCGTAAGAAGGATATAGATACGCTTGAACGCATACAAAGGAGAGCAACTAAAATGATTCCAGAACTTAGAGACCTTAGTTATGAAGAACGCCTGAAAGAATGTGGTTTAACAACTCTAGAGACAAGGAGGTTAAGAGGAGATCAGATTGAAGTTTTTAAGATATTGAATGGGTATGAAAATATTGATAGAAATATGTTTTTCTCACTCAAGAAGGATAGCAGAACTAGAGGACATGAGGTAAAATTAGTAAAGGATCAATGTAGATTGGACATCAGGAAGCACTCGTTCTCACAGAGGACAATAAATGAATGGAACAAACTGTCTACAGATTGTGTAACTGCTAGCAGCGTGAATATGTTTAAAAACAAGGTTGACACATATATCAGGAGGGCGGGTTATAAGTAGGTGAACATTGTTGGACTCTCGATAAGCCAATGGCTTCCTTGTCCACTTGCCATCTGGGCCTTTGGCTTGGATGGCAAATCTTGTTAAATCTTGTTAAAGTGAAGGACCACTTTGATCTGCTGGTAGAGGGGCAACAAATTGTTGTACATGTGAGCAGGCCTTTTAGAAGTAACAAGGTTACATGTTATTGCAAGTCCACTAACCCAGCAGTAACAGCCACAACAGTGGCGCGTTTGTTGAAAGTAGGTAGGTCATGAATTTGTAGTTTTGTGATTCCCAAAATAAAATATATCTTTCATTTTTCTTTTCCATATTATTAAGCAGCCTCTCTGTTTACATTATTTAGTAATATTGATTTCTTTAGAGCCCACCGAAACTGTGATTATGTATTAAATATGAATGTTTTAGTAATATTAAAACCAATTTAATTCACAAAACAAATAACTTTTGCAATTTAATTCACAGTGTTAAATGCTAAAAGGATCTTACATTTGGGAGTTTTATATGCAATAAATCATTATGTAAAAGTTGAAACATGATCTACACCACCTTTTTTGGTAAACTTAATATATTTGTTTTTCTAAACTCTGTATCCTGATGTTTCAGTGGGCGACCAGAAGAAAGCGGCAGAGAATGTGGGATCATTTCTCCTTTACAAACCCAAGGATACTGTCATGTTGGAAAACAAAGCCTTCTATCTGTCGCAACCAGGAGTAACTCAAGATTTTTTCCAACCAAGCAAGGTCACATTTCACAATTTCATAAAGTTTAGAAGTTCACAGTTTTAGATATTAACATATGTACATTTTAATGGTGATCACATATTCTGTTGTAACTGGAATGTTCATAATGTTATCTATTGCAACAGTGTTATAACTTCTGTTCATTTAAGAATTTGTATGGCATAATTTAAGTATTGACTAAATGGCACTGCAAACCAATTAAATAGATGTTTTCTAGAATTAGTACAATAATAAAAAGTATATTTTGATTTATAGCCAGAAAGGTTGAATGTATGTGAAGTAATATCTGGAACCAACTATGGTAGGTGGATTTGTGTAATGGAACAGTCATAAAATGGCATTGTGAGCAATGTAACTTGTACAGAACACCAAACTGACTCCACCTAGTCTCAAGCATCATATTGTAGTTGTACTGCAGAACGACCCACCCGAGGGCACCACCAGTATGTTGTGTATGTTATCAACAAGATGACGCCACTGTAATATCATTGTTGGTTGTAAGCTGTCAACAAGATGGCGCCACTGTAGTAACTGCTAGATCATTGTTGGTTTCATTTTGATTACTATTTGACAAGAGGGCAACACCGTTGTGCACGACGAAGGCCATGGATTATAGGCTGCTCTTCATTGTCTTACTATAGAGACAGGAGTTTCTCATTTAATAAAGTTGCATTTTTTTTAATATGAGGATAACGTGTGATCCAATGTTATTCCATGGTAGTTCATATTTTCCCCATTAGGTGGCAGCCATGTACTACAAGCAGAATGAAGCTAATGCTCAGATGATGAAGTACATTAAAAGTAGGACCACAGCAACTGCAAAGGTTTGTAGCACCGTATCACCATCTTGATGACCCACTCAGCACATCCTACATGAGGAAGAAGTTGGACATTTTTAGTTTCCACTAAAAAGGCCCATTTTAGAATTAGGAAAACTTGTGAATATGTTTGATGTCTATATGTACAAAGCCTGAATACAAACCTTAGTTCCATTCTGCTGTCTGCATGCACTGGAGGAAGTCAAATACCCCACACATGGGGGTAAATATGTCACCTGACATTGATTCACAGAGCTGATGGAGCCTGCTACTAACATAATAAACTTCTGCATTAGCTGAAGCATGGCTGTTTAGAGGATAACATATAAGATAGTGGAATTATTGCATGGACCTAGCATTCATTTTAAGTATGTAGCATTGACAATAATTATTAAGTTAGTGTTGTTGTATTCTCATTTCTGAAATATTGGTTTCGTATTCAGGGTGACCTTGAAGATTCAGACACGCCAATGACAAATGTAGCCCCACTGGACCCAGCACTGTTTGGGCCGCGAGACGGACTGTATCATGAGAAAATGACAGACTTGAAACGTCAACTGAGGGTGAAGATAGCGGCAGAGGAACGGGAGCTGAATGGAGTCCATCGTGTCGCCGTCGACAACCTGCTCACTCAGCCCGAGTGTGAGGCACTCATGGAGTTGGCTGGGGCAAGTTTATTTTACATAAATCAGTTTTTACATAGAGAATGTGAATAAACCCTTGTATCAATGTGAATAAACCCCTGTATCAATGTGAATAAACCCTTGTATCATAGAAAACCCTTGTATCAGAGAAAACAGTGTAGTATTTAATAATTGTGACAAATGCAAAACCAAGATTGTTAATGACAAACACATCGCAGAAATAGGAATATCCACTTTATTGCATAGCACTGTTACTGTTATTGATGTCAGTAGAAGTGACATTGACTATATATGCAATTTACAATGCCTGCATTTGACTACTCAACCTTTAACATTATCTCCCAATTAATATAATATATATGTAAATATCATGCCAATATTATGTCTTGCTATGAATAATAGTGTATCATTTGTGTTTACTGTTGGTATTGGATGTAGTTTCAGTTGACAATATATCTTTTGTGTTGATGGAACAAGTTCTATGACCACCATTATTTAACTGTGCATAGTCCTTTTTTGGGTAAACAACATATTAAAATTTCAGGATGATGTTCTGCCACATTTATTTTGGATATTTTTGGGCAATTTAGGAGTAAATTAGGAGAAAACGCCATTGGGCAGAATAGTGACTTTCAGCTGCAATATAAATTAAATGCGACAGAACACCATCCTGAAATTTTAATATGGTGTTTATGTGTTCAGTTAAAAAATGGTGGTCATAGGACTTGTCCCACATTCTCATTTTCGGTGCTGAAATTCATAAAATATAGAAAAAGTACAAATTTAGGGCTTAATTATTCTGAAAGTATAACAAATAGAAGCCTATTAAACTAATAGGTTATTGCCAGTATAACTGACAAAAGACAGTAGCAATTTGGACATTGTACTGTAACACAACAAAGAAATACAGACTGCTGAAATCCTTCTCGGAAATTAGTTCTTTTCCATTTTCGTGCATCCGGTATACCAGTTGTCTTTAGTGTAGATAATCTGTACCAATTTGTCTGTATATTCAGCAAATTTCAAATATGTAATTTGTAAACTTCTCAAGTTAGAAGCACCTGAAAACAAATAAAAATAACGGGTTTGTTTTGGCCGCTTACCCTATTCACATTATAGGGCATTACAGATATAATTTGCATGCAAATTAGTTTTTTAACAGAAGAGCTCAGGTATATCTACTTATTCATTGGTTAAAATTTAAGCAAATTCTGAAACATAAATTTTTTGATCATAGGTTGATTTGACACAGAATGACCCATGTATGCAATACATTCACTTTTTAAAATGGTTTCCTTATCTCTGTCTGTTGTCATCAATAATACACAACTATGAATGTAAGAACTTTGATTTTGTACTTGGTCATGCAGAGGGGCGCATTGTCTGGAGATGGGTACAAAGAGGCAGAGAGGCAGAGGAGCTCACCCCACACCGACTACGAGATGTTTGAGGGTCTGACAATCCAGAGGGCTGCTGAGGTAGGAGGCGCCATTAAGGTCCTCATGTTTGTGGCATGACGACTATTTTAATAAAATTGGACATTGCACCATCTATCTTGAAGCTTTTTTGTTAATCTGAGATGTTATGCCTACCAACTTTAAATGCAATAGCTCTTGTATGGTCGTCATTTAGCAGCTGGTTTAGAAGGTGTTTGTGGCATCTTGGTGGAACGTTAGTGTGAAGAACACGTTGATCATAATTTTATGATGCTTGCGACAGCAGAGACTGCCATGATCGGTGACACCCAACCAACATATCCACAACACCAGTGCAGCAAAGTTCAACACTACACAGTTTTACACTTTTTACCTAGCAGTGGTACAAATAAAATGAAGAGTCACTGTTGATCAGCTCGTCAGATTGGGGACGATCAGTGAGTCAGCGGCTCGACTGTATCTGAAGGCAAGCGAGTTGGCCCGCAGCTTCCTGGCGACCTACTACAATGTGAGACAGCCCCTTTACTTCCACTTTACACACCTTGTGTGTCGCACAGCTCTACAAGGTATGTGTGTGTGAGTTGTCCAGGGCTCATCTCAGTAGCAACCAAAGGGTGCCATTAGCCCACAGTTATCTTTCTAGGAATACTGTATACAACCATTCACCCCTATTTTTTTCAGCAGTTTTCAATGACAATGATCAATCTTCAGGATCCATGTTGTAATTTCCTGTCAACCGATGACAAGACTCGGGACAGCAGAAGATTCCATGTCATATGCCTTCGTCTTTCTTCCACGGTGCAGGGCCCAGTTATTACTGTTCACTTCTGTATTTGACATCATATAGAACTGGAACAGGATTAGTTCATTTCTCTCTCATTAAAGATTTCATTGCTTGCTGCAGATAAGAACCAGAAGCAGCGTGAAGACTTGAGTCATCCCGTGCACTCGGACAACTGCTTCATTCAGGCTGACGGCTCATGTCTCAAGCAGAGACCAGCATATGTCTGGCGTGATATCACGTGAGTGGTGTATGGCAACGCACCGATTTCTGTTGACTTTTATAGAAGCAAATGAGCAAATCTAACGCTGCCAGATTTTTATATAGCAATTATTACTTTTTCTTCATAGCCGAACTGCATGTTTTATCACCTGTCAGAATTTGTGTTCTGTTAAATTCCATGGCTGTAACGTAAAAATACTTGGTCACTCATTGATTGATATGTAGGTAAGCAATTACTCATTGGGTTATATCTAGGTGAAATGTCTCTCGTTGGTTGTTATGTAGGTCAGCAACCCAAGTAAGGGTGTACCAAACCTGCCATTAGGAATGCATTTCATGTTTATTTGTAAAAGTTTTGTGCTGTTATGGAAGTCACCAAATAGTGTGTCATTGGTTTGTTTGTGTTGTTTGTCCTGCAGCGGTCTCATATATCTGAATGACGATTTTGAGGGTGGAGACTTTTTCTGGGCACACCGTAATCAGAGCATCCAGGTAGGAACATCACCACTTGTATCATTTTACTAGGCGAGCACACATTGCACTTTTGTATATGAGCTCAAATGGTCGTCACAAAAAGTGTTGTGGATTATTAAAATCTTAAGATTTGTTTTGAATTAGTTTTCAGTTTAGATGTGTGCTTCCATCATTGCTCTAGGTGAAGGATATGATGAAAAGATACTTATTCAAGATAGTACAAAGTTATTAGGTGATTTGTATTTATTGAATGCATGGAACTTTATTAGCCGTGTTATCAAATTATCACTCCAACTTATGTGCACCACCAGGGCATACATTTACATTTCTTTTCTAAATGTAATTTTTTTACAGCTAATTTTTTTTCTTTTTCAACAAATGCAAACTAAATATTATTATGCCTTTTTATGTTTTTCTTGAATTACGCTTTACTATAACAACAACGAGTAATGTTACAATTAACATTTTCAAAAAATTTATATAAAACTATCGGTTGCACACATTCTGTCCACACTTCACACTTTGGTAGAGCAATATATTGGCTACAAGATCCAAGCAGCAGCAGAAAGGCGTAGCTATTTTGTTTTTATTGCAAGCGTACAACACCTGGTCCTTTCATGCATAATATTTTTGAAGGCCAAAAAACTGTTCTGTTTTCAAATCATTTTCACAGGCGAACAACACAACCAACAAATGAGATATCTGGTGCTATCTCTTTAATATGTGCACAATCATTCAATGAGATCTGGTGCTATCTTTTTATTATGTTCGCAATCATTCATTGAAATATCTGGTGTTATCTTTTTATTATGTTCACAATCGTTCAATGAGATATCTGGTGTCATATCTTTATGTTCACAGTCGTTCAATGAGATATCTGGTGTTATCTCTTTATTATGTTTACAATAATTCAATGAGATATCTGGTGTTATCTTTATATTATGTTCACAATCATTCAATGGGATATCTGGTGTTATCTCTATATTATGTTCACAGTCATTCAATGAGATATCTGGTGTTATCTCTTTGTTATGTTCACAGTCATTCAATGAGATATCTGGTGTTATCTAATTATTATGTTCACAATCATTCAATGCGATATCTGGTGTTATCTCTTTGTTATATTTACAATCATTCAATGATATATCTGATGTTATCTATTTATTATGTTCATAATCACTCAATGAGATATCTGGTGTTATCGCTTTCTTATGTTTGCTATCATTCAATTAGATATCTGATGTTATTTCTTTATTATGTTCACAATCATTCAATCGAAACCACTTATTTTATTCATTCCTATTCCAAAGTAATTGTAAAACGGTGAGGTGCTGTGTGGCGACCTTTTGAAAATTGCTCATATATATGTTTTCATGTATAACTGTTTTGAAATGTGCTTATAAATGTTAATCGTTTATACATTTTGGCAAAAACATTGAGCCACTGAATTTCCTCTGTCAACAGTTGTCCATGCAAAATATTTTACTGTCAAGTTTAACGTTTGGCATTATCAAACTTTTATTTTTTATCACTCCTTATCATCATACAATTCCTAATTTTAATCAAATTGCCACCCCAGAAAACCATCCGACCAAAGTGTGGTCGATTGGTGGGCTTTGAGGCAAGTGACTACCATGGTGTGAAAGCTGTCAAGAGAGGGCGCCGCTGTGCCGTGGCGATGTGGTTCACATTCAGTCCAGAGTTTGAAGAGAATACACACAGACAGGCACTCAGTCTTCTCGATGAACTACAACTGGAGACAGGGTAAGTACCCCAGGGTGGGGAATCTACTCTGGTGCTGTTGGAAGCCATCATTGCAGTCACGCAGCATTACGAACACATATCAAGTAATTATACTCCAAACAGCCCAATCTTGAGCTAACGAAGGAGTTTGGACTAATAACTGTTAGCGTCTCTTCTAAAAGACACAGGCAAAGTGGGGTGAAAAAAATTGCCCAAGCTTCAAAAGGGCAGAGGTGGAATCAAACCACCATTCTCTCGATCAGCGGGTGCTCTAACCATTAGACCACTGCCCCCCGAAACACAACCAGGAGGCAGTTAGTTGATCAAATAGAGTGTTCATCTTAAGTAGATTTAACCAGTCAGATTGTCATCCATGAACAAACAACTCTTAGATTTGCTTAAAATGATGAGTGTTGACGCAGTTTGACTCTTCAGAAACATGCTAGATGGTAGTGATGCCATTTGTCATTGTTGGAAAAGTGACTCGACAAATGATTTTTGTAAATGGGCAGAAATTTTTTCACAAGTCTTGTGCCAATAACGCATTAGAAACTACACATTCGTATTAAAATATAAAACAACTTGGGTCATAGAACATTATAACGGATGTAAATTCCTATAAGTCAATGTCTTAAGGTAGTTGGGGTGGCTATTCTATGTTTGTTTTGAATTGATTAGTTTCAGTAACAGTTTTTAAGATAAACCAACCATACATTGTAGTTGAAATAGTAAATAATACTCCAGATTAATAAAATTTTGAGCTTTTCATTTATTTGGTAATGTTCCATTATTTCATTTTTTTTTGTAAATATGAAAAAATACCCACAAAATGCTATCTTATGTAATTTTGAGAAAAAACCCAAACAAATAAATGATGTACATATACGTGTGACAGTGTCACTGATGATCCCACAAGTTATTTTGGGTAACATGAACAAATTACAGCGGCTACAGGACCTGAAAGATTTTTGCAGAATTTTTAATGACAACCAAAAGTGACAAACCCTCTACCATATGTATTTCAGCATTGTATAAGTTAGTAGTTTTTATAAAACATTGAATTAGGTAACATTTCCTGGTTGTTACTGATAACAGAAATGTCAATAGATACATGTATCATGCTTGAAATGTGACATTTTTAAATGGTTTTTTACGTATTGTTGTCAAAACATAACGGCCATTTCTAATGTTGACATGTCCCCTTAATTTTTTCACCACTAAGCCTCTGAACCTGCATTTGTACCATGTTGTGTCTATCGAGAAGATCAGATTACGCCAGTCCAGTGTTGGGCACATGGTCAGTTGTTTACACATGCACAAGTCATTTGATTGGATCATGGCGGGGTCACCAGGTCACAGCTTCTGGCAGGTTCAGTTATGGCATCAGTGGCAGAATAAACTAACTTAACTGCAGATTAAGAACAAGCTAACTTAGGTAGGCATATATGCTGCAATGTACTGGAATCACTGTAACCAGACGATATGTTCCACGTTCACAGTGAACGAATTTATGCTGGCTCTAAGTACATACTGATTCGAAGCACACGTGGTCGTTGTTATGGAAACATCATCAGCGTTTCCAAGAAGTCAGGGATTTCCCAAAGGACTGGTTTTTTTAAAGAATGGATTGGCGAAATACAACGTTAGTGCCAGGTGATTATTTGTGGTGTTGCTACTCAGTTCAATATTTCCTAGCATGTTATGAGGAAAAAACACGTTAGCCGCCCCAGCAACCTTAACAACAGTTGTTGGTCAGCATCCAACTAGTGAAGATGGCAGCACTTTAGTGAATGTGACATCACAAGATGGTAGCAGTACAATTTATATTCAATGCATTTCTGCTTTGTCTTTTGGGAAAATGTGATACTTATTTTGCAAATGTTTAGCACTGAAGTTAATGTTCATTAGCTATAGACCACTAATAAATATTTTAAACAACTTATTTAGGTCTGTACATATATGGAACAAGTCTCTGGAGATGTTGTCACAAGAGAAAAGCTACAAAGTCACATTTACCGAGTCCACACTGAATGGCACTGAACGGTTTGTTGCTGATGACATAGCTACAAAGGACGACTGCAAGATTCTAATGGAACTTGCAAATGTAAGTAACGTGAAACCCTGTCTAGTCAAAAACCATGTCAAGTAGGTTGTTCTGAACAATTGTTATGGACTAATCTCAAATAATTACTGCTTCCTAATATGTCAGAACAATGACTTCTCCCTTTCAACAAATTAGTTGTGCCAAAGTTAATCTGTAGTATTTTATGCAAGTTTGAAAGTCTAAGAGTAAAACATTTACTTGTGGAAGCTAGACTATGGTTCTTGGACATTGTTTGAAACAGATACTTTGTGCACAGTTTTATATATATATATAATATAATAACCGTGAATTCGTTATACCCGTGTTCGTAATATGCATGAACGCTTATAATGGAAAAGATAGGGGGAAAATCTGTACGTAAGAAATTGCTTCGTTATATCCGTCAATTCATTGTATCCATGTTCGTTATAAGCGTGTTGCACTGTATATATATATATATATATATATTATATATATATATATATATATACAGTGCAGTGTTGCACTGTGTATATATATATATATATATATATACAGTGCAACACGCTTATAACGAACATGGATACAATGAATTGACGGATATAACGAAGCAATTTCTTACGTACAGATTTTTCCCCTATCTTTTCCATTATAAGCGTTCATGCATATTACAAACACGGGTATAACGAATTCACGGTTATTACGAACACCTTTTCCAGAAAACATTTTGCCATATAACAAATTTCTGTCCAACTGAAAATCACCCAGTTGTTCACAAATACTTCCCGTCCGTGACCTGGAAACCATGTCATGGCTGCGCAGAGTGCCACTGACAAAGTAATTAGGTCAATGAGGGAAATCATCAAAGGTGATTGTTAGCTGCCCACTAAGCTATGTTTAAATAAACATCTCCTGCTGAGCAAATAAAGAACATCACTGAGTGGTTTGACATGTGATATATGACCGTTCATCCGTAACAGGGCTAAGCAGTCAGACAATGGAGGACTTCTTCAAAGCAGATTAACTGGTGTCATTCTGTGTGTTGTACAAGAAGAAGTACTGTAGTTACCGTGGCTCCATCCAAGCACAGTTCGTGTTTTAGTGTGTTTGGACGCGGCTGCTCGCCATGTGTTTACGTCACATTTCGATACTTTTTCACAGACGGTATACTGCGATGTTATACTATAACTACACTTAATAGTAACATTTGTAACTGTTTTATGTGTCATAAAATACAGCAAAATATCTTTGCGTTTGATAGACACCTGGCGAATAGTTTAAAAACTGTCACATACAACACTGCCACCTAGCGAGTATGCGCGTACATGCATATAACGAATTCACGGTTATAACAAGCTAATTAGCTACCCACAAAGCAGTTCGTTATAAGCGTGTTGCACTGTATGTATATGTATATATATATATATATATATATATATTAACTTTTTGAGTGCTGAGAAATGCAAAAGAATAAAAATCATTAGAAATACATGTTTATTTCAAATATTGCAGAAAGTTGGTGTGGCAGGTGATGTGAAGGTTATGAGTGTAACACCCTCTGACGTCCCATGAACACTTCAGGTGTCTTACTGTGACACATGCGGTAAAGGTATCTAAGAAGAATAGTAGGGGTGGGGCACGTTCTTCCTGGCATCCTAAGGGTTGCAGTGTGTGAAGGGTTAACTGCTTTGTACATTCTCACAGATGGCGGGATTAATCACTGTTTTAATGTTTCAGTTTCAGCGTTTTAATGTGACTGCTGTAGTTAGATAGGCAAGAATTTTCTTGAAATATACATTCTTAGAGCTTTATTAACTATAAAACTAGCGCCTGCAAATAAAACCATGTTACATTCCAATTACATTGACAGACATGTTAAGTCTCCTGGAATCGCCGGGAGACTCCTGGAAATCTATTTTGTGTGGTCTCAATTAACAAAACACCATCAGGAGTTATTACAATTAAGTTTTGTGCAGACAATGGAGACTTGGCTAAACAGTATCCTTGTGCTTTGCCTGTCGCATCGTTTATAATATGCGTTAAATGAATGGTCCCCCATTATCGCTCATCGATGTACAATCCATTAAATATCCATATAAGTATTTACCATCAATACATACTTTATGAAAGTTTTATTTAATTTGTATATGCTGGAGGTCATTGACTTGAGACTTGACTTAACTTGCCAGTTTGTGACTTGCCAAAAATTCTGGTGGCTAGAAACTTGCACAAAATGAGACCATGTTTTTTACAAGTTGCACCGAATACAATAATTAGTAAGTATTTATTACAATTGGCTAATGTGTGGGGCAGCATCCACCCAAATCTCACAATAAAAATTACTGCAGACAAACCACAACAATCATGGTGATTGGTGAACTCTGGTGACCTAGGACTTGACTTGGAATTCATAGAGATGACTCGAGACTTGACTTGAAAGTAATTAATTTGAGACTTGACTTGCCAGTTTGAGACTTTCCAGCAAGGCTGCCAATCACATGGAAAGTGGTAAACCCCACGTATACACACTGTGGGGCAGAGTGACTCAGGTAAACCCCACGTATACACACTGTGGGGCAGAGTGACTCAGGTAAACCCCACGTAAACACACTGTGGGGCAGAGTGACTCAGGTAAACCCCACGTATACACACTGTGGGGCAGAGTGACTCAGGTTACAATTTATCTTCAGACTTCTATCGTTAACATTTCAGGAAATATTGTCAGGGCAATGCACAGTAATGCATTAACAATGTATCAGTAAATTGTCTTCCAATTTACCCCCTCTGTGATGGGCCTGTCATGTGATACCAGGTTGGGGGTTTACAAGGTGACGGGTACCCTGACCGGGGTGGTCAGCGGGATATATCGCCCCACACTGACCATGAAGCCTTCTCTGGAGTGACTGTACTCCGAGCTGCTGAGGTTGGTGAAATGAAGAAATCGGCACCGTTGCCTGGAACCTGTTCATGTATTCGGTGTTGGTTTGTTACATAATCTGCATGTTATGTATATGTCAACACTTTAACCAGTTAATTTGCACTAACATAATTCAAAATAAAATTTGCACTTTTTGGACATCATTTGCATGTTTCTCACTCTTTTCAACAGTGTTCACCCTGTTTGCATGTTGCTCACCCTGATTGCATGTTGTTCACCCTGTTTGCATGTTGTTCACCCTATTTACATGTTGTTCACCCTGTTTGCATGTTGTTCACCCTATTTGCATGTTGCTCATCCTGTTTGTATGTTGATCACCCTGTTTGCATGTTGATCACCTTGTTTGCATGTTGTTCACCCTGTTTGCATGTTGATCACCTTGTTTGCATGTTGTTCACCCTGTTTGCATGTTGATCACCCTGTTTGCATGTTGTTCACCCTGTTTGCACATTGTTGACATGTTGCGTCATACAAAATATTATCCTTTTTTATTTAACCTTATATGTATTTTAGTTTTGTACATATTTCTTTTCCGTCCTTTATTTATTTACACTTCTGTATATTTTTTAGTAAAGTCACCCATTAGATAACTTTCTTGCATTGTGTTGGTTGCTGTTGTTTTCTGTAATAATAAAATGTCCTGGTTGTTATTGTGACTAGCAATTGCCAACTGACTGCCTTGAATTACCACAGTATGAAGAGTAATTTACGAGTTGTGCTGTAGTATAACTGATCTCACAGGCAGACTGAGCTATTGCCGTACCAAATTTAGTGATTCTATCAGCTTCATTCTCAAGTTAAGCTGCAAACTGATAAACATGCATGCCAGTTGCAATGTTTCGACGAACATTTGGTATGAGTAATAATGCCCAGTTCTTCCAGGCTGGCTACTAAAATGATAATATAACATTTTATATAACATGTTAAAACATTTATTAAATTTACATCCAAAATATAAAACAAATCCCAAGCAGGACTCGCACATTAAACATGACTTCAAACGTTCAACTGCTAAAGGGCAACGTGTGTGTACACGTAATTGTCCATTGATGTAGTGTTTTGTGAATTTTATTATCTATTATCTTGGCTAAGCTTATTAAGTTTCCCCATGTGGTAAGTTCACAAATGGAGACAGTCATGTTTAAGAATACCATATCTTTGGTGTTCTAAATTGTTCTAAAATAATATGCAATTTATTTTAATGATGGATACCTGTAATAGCTGCTCAGTGTGTGTTGTCCAGGTGGTTTAAATTGTTCTCCTAAGAAATAAAGTTGGCAGTCAAGGTGGCAGTCAGACATTTTTATTTCTTACATTGACATCTGTCCCATATTCATTGTAGTGAAAAAGTAAAGCCTTTCTACACTGTTACAACATTGATGATGATATGATTGTTGTTCTGCTGTGCTTAGCTGGCAAGGGAACATGTAGTAAGTATTGCATCAGTCGAGCACTACCTTGATCTCAGTGACTTTGCTCGTGATCTTGTGCGTGCCTACTTTGACCTTGGCCAGCCTCTTTACCATGACTTCACTCATCTTGTGTGTCGCACAGCTGTGGATGGTAAGTATGATTTCTTGTTTGTTCTGTACTAACAATTTCATAAAAATTTTATTAGATTTTTTAACTATAATTGGCATTATAATTTTTACAGTTAATTGTTCTTTTTATGTAATCTTTAATTTTATTACAATTAATAATGTCAGAGAGATGAAGATTGGAGCATAAATGGCAGCTAGAGATATGGTGCAAAAATACTTTTACTAATGTCAAATTGGATAGAAGAGAATAAGAAGAGAATAGTATGTGTTTGCAGGTGTCTGGAGGTGTCTGGAGGTGTCTGGGGGTGTGTCTGGGTATCTGGAGGTGTCTGGGGGTGTTTGAAGGTGTATATGTTACAGTCAGTCTGCGTAATCAGTCATTTCGCGTAATGACTGACATGTTTAGGCATTACGCGAAATGACTGTTTCACTCAGGCATTTCGTGAAATGACTAAAAATTTCAGTCATTTCGTGAACTGACTGGAAAAGAGGTTCAGTCATTTCACGTAATAACAGTGTTTTCCCTGGTTAATGATTATTTTTATATTGTGATGAAATTATGATTTAAGATTAGTATTTGGGTTCACTTTGGATTGTGTAGAACACGATTGAAGTATAGAAGTTACTCCATGATCGAAACCACTTATCATCAAATTTGTGTTTTTATTAGTTAGGTGTTAGGTGTAATGACCCAGTCCCCCTAGGTGCGCTTTGTGCCATTATACCCAGAGCAAACACTGTGAAATATCAATTAGAATTTGTCTTCTATTGTGTATCTTAAATTGAATGTTGGAAATGTAGAATGTCAGAGTCAGGGCATTGTGTCCTATTGATTTCAGAGGTTCAGGACATCCTATCACTTCTGTTTTCAGTGTGCATTTTGTTTTTTATCAACTTCTCGATGTCGCTGCACTGAAACATTTGATACCTATGAAACATAAGAGCACATTTAAATTATTATCCAATTTTAATTATAAACTACCTAAACCAAAATGGTGAGAATAAATAATAAAAAATATATATTGTAATATATTGTAATATACTCATAATCATGATGTTTATCAATGTGTCTTTTATAGTAAACTTAGCCATTGGTTTAACTTCCGTTTTAAATTAATTTGTTTGCACGGCTTAATGTGACAAATAATGAAAGGACTTCTCGACTTTTGTGAGACAGTATTGATGGCTCTCATTTGTGCTCACTCTTGCAATTCATGGCTAACTGAAGAAATACCGTTTCATTGTGGACTTCCTGGCTTACTTAAAGAGAGGAAGAATTTAACAGAGAAAGGATTAAGGCTTGAATTGGTATCAGATACAACTGTGGTAGATATTAACACGAGGTTTCTTACTGAGAAAACCTTTGAAGGGAATTACCTCTGTGGCTTTAATGTGCAGATCAGTGAATGAAGGTGTGAAATTTCACCATTACCAAAAGTAAATTAAACCACATTATGTTATGCAAGCCACCAAAATTGTGGAGTGGAGTAATTTCTATGACAAAATTGTGGTGTAATGTCATTACTGCATAATTACATGTTAGCTATGGCACATTTGGAAGAGTATTCAACAATAGTTCCACCCATACCTCATTTATTATATGTTGGGATATTTGCATTGATTAAATGGACTACTATCTACCCCTAAAATTGTGAAATGTCTGGTAAATTTATCAAACTTAAAATCAAGAAACAATGTTCAGCATAAGAAACTACACATAAAAATTGGTTCTTGCTGAGTATGTAGTATCTATGGCGTCACTTCGAAGATTCATTAGTTGCTGCAAGCTTGAGTTGTTCTATAGTATTGAAATATTCCACTTTGGGAATTAGATGTTTTTGACATATTTGAAACCTTTTGTAAATTTCTTCCTTAAATTGTACTTCGCAATTATCCTGTGCCACTGTGATAGTTATGCCAAGAGGCAAGTGATTTTTAACAAGATTTAACAAGATTGCCATCTCAAACAACAAGTTCCAGATGGCAAGTGGACAAGGAAGCCATTGGCTTATCGAGAGTTCAAAAATTTTCTCATCTATGTGTAGCCCGCCCTTATCAGATATCTGTCAATTCTATTTTTAAACATATTCACACTACTAGCATTAACACAATCATTTGGCAGTTTGTTCCATTCATTTATCACCCTCTGTGAGAAAGAGTACTTTATCGTGTCCAACCTACACTGCTCCTTAACTAATGTTGCTTTGTGTCCTCTGGTTCTACTGCCTTCTTTAAGTTTGAAGAACATATTCCTATCAACATCCTCATAACCGTTCACTATTTTAAACACTTCTATTTGGTCTCCTCTTAGTCTCCTGGTCTCTAGTGTTGTCAAACCACATTGTAATAAGCGACTTTCGTAACTAAGGTCTCTCAATTCTGGAATCATTTTAGTTGCTCTTCATTGTATTCTTTCTAGCTTGTCTATGTCTTTTTTACGATATGGCCTCCATGCTTGAATACAATATTCCAATTGTGGTCTAACTATTGCTTTGTACAGGGGACAATTAGATGTTTCTCCTTATATGTGATAGTTCTCCTAATTAGCCCTAGAATTTGATTTCCTTTCGAAGCAGCAATCCCACATTGCTCTGAAACTTTCATGTCAGCACTAAATGTTACTCCTAAGTCCTTTTCTTGTGTGATTCTACCTAGTACAGCATTTTATATTCCTCGTCCATATTTCCATGTCCTATGTGTATACATTTACACTTCCCAAAATGTAATAACATTTGCCATTTTTCTGACCAGTTAATTAATTATTCTAGATCATCCTGTAAACTTTGTTTATCTGTATCATTAGTAACCTTTCTGAATACTTTTTGCAAATTTGAGTACTTTGCTAGATATGTCATCCTCCAAATCATTTATATTAAAAACAGTATAGGGCCCAATACTGATCCCTGTGGTACCCCACTCAAAATAGATTTCCAGTTTGAAATCTCACCATCTACTATTACTCTCTGTCTTCTGTGTGTAAGCCACTTTTCTATCCAGTTGATTACATCATTACCTATGCCATGGGCTTTTAGTTTAAGTAACAATCTTTGATGTGGCACTTTATCGAAAGCTTTCTGAAAATCTAAGTAGACAACATCCACTGGTGACCCGTCATCTACCCATTTTGTAATTTCTTCCAAAAAACGTAAGAGATTGGTTAGACATGACCTTGCTTTTAGGAATCCATGTTGAGATGTATTTATTAATTTATGTTTTACAAGGAATTCCACCATGTGGTCTCTAATTAATATTTCGAGTAATTTACATATAACTGATGTTAAACTTACTTTTCTGGCTTCTTCCTCGATCCCTTCTTAAATAGCGGCGTAATGTTTGCTTCTTTCCATTCTGAAGGAACGATTCCTTCTTCTAGTGACAAGTTAAACAATTTTGCAAGTGGTGTACTAATTTGCTCAACAATTTCCTTAACAGTTTTGGTGGTATCCCATCAACTCCAGGTGATTTATTATCTTTCATCTTCTTAATTTTCTTTGCTATCATTTCAGGAGTTACAAATAACTGCCCTAAATGTTCTGATTTATAGCCCTCAAATTTAGTAAATGGAACTGGAAGTGAGCTGATATCTTCTGTGGTATAAACTGAGCTGAAATACTCATTCAGGACCTCTGCCATTTGGAACCCATCTGAAATTATGTTTTCACTGTTGTTTTCCAGTGGTCCGACCTTATCTCGAACTTTCTGTTTACTCCTTACATAAGCATAGAAACTCTTGCTGTCATTTTTTATATTACCTGCCAATTTTTTTTCAAAGGTTCTTTTAGATTTTCTAATTTCAGTTGTAGCTAGGTTAAGTGCCTCTTTGTAGTTTGTGTAGTCTTCTACATTTCCAGTGTGTTTATATACCCTCCACAGCATCTGTTTGTTAGCTATTTTTCTAATAACCTCTTTTGACAGGTGTTTTTTCATGGACCTTTTCCCTTGTTTTCTTAATGGAACAAATTTCTCAATAATGCCTTCAATCTCATATTTAAAAAAAGTCCAGCATTCTGTTGCTGTCTTGTTCTTCAGCAAGTTATTCCAATCTACATTTGCTAGATATGTTCTCATCACTTTATATTTGCCTTTGTTGAAGTTCCTCCTCCATTGTTTTTTATATGTATTCCCTGTTTTTACTTTTATATTAAAATGGATTTGGTTATGGTCACTTGAACCCAAAGGTTCGTGTACTTTAACATTGATTAACACCTACTGATTGTGTTCTTTTTATAGGGAGAGGCAATGCACAATAGCCATTTGAGACAGTCACCATTGTTAGGCAATTAGCATTCCCAGTTGGAGAATGGTTGGGTCATCCATTATCTGTCCATCAAATCAGAGAAAACTAGTGAGATAGCTATCAATCAAACTGTCAGGAGGAGGGTTAGAATCTTGTACCCAGAGATGGATAAATTATTAGCAAAATATTGCTATTTGCAAATATATAGCAAATATTTATTCACTTTGTTTATCTACTTGAGTAATGTGAATGTCTGAAGAATTATGAAAGCTGACATTAATACACAATTAACATTGGAACAATACATAATGTCAAAAGTACACAAATTGTTATTACACAGTATGACTGAAATGGTCACCAGTCAAACTGTGTAATAACAGTGCCTTATTTCCAGTTATTTCGCGTAATGACTGGAATTTTCAGTCATTTCGCGAAATGCCTGAGTTAATCAGTCATTTCACATAATGCCTAAACATGTCAGTCATTATGCGAAATGACTGACTACCCAGATTGACTGTAACATATACAAGAAGACGTTGTATGTTTCAGACAATAACATGGATCGGTCAGACATGAGTCATCCAATTCATGCAGACAACTGCGGCATTCAATCAGATGGGTCCTGCTTGAGGGAGCCACCTGCTTACATTCAGCGAGACTACAGGTCAGTGTTTTTGGTGAACGTCATAATATAAAATTTAACTGGAATTTGTGAGACTCGAATGCATGTAGAAAATGTTTTAGCTTATTTTTTATAAATCACACCAAATGAGCAAACATCTGTTTATTTTGTCAATGTTTGACTGTTATTAAAATACAATGAAAGGTAACACTAATCCTTTTGATATATCGATATCCATGAAAATATCAACCCATTTACTAAAATTCATAAATGAGTAAATATATCATTGCTACATGGAAAAGTCATAGCAAAAATCATGTTTGTGTGATTTCCAGCCACGACGATGGAGGTATTCATGAGAACCTATAAAATATTAATGTTGAAAAGTGTTGTGTGTCTTTCAGTGCTGTTCTTTACCTGAACAATGGCTTCGAGGGGGGAGAATTCATCTTCGCCCACAAGAATCTCAGTACACAGGTAGGTCATTGTCAGAAGTAGGTTCCTTCAAGTTGGATACTTAGAGGACACTTTGGGCCATCTCAATACATTGATGTTTGATACAAAACAAAACTGGTTTCATGGGGGATTAGCAGCAGTTTTGTTTAGCATCAAGCACCAATGTATTTTTTTTTAAACATTGTTTATTTTTCAATCACAGTTCATGAGAGGCTGACATTGAGTGCAGGCATCAGTGTTGTTATAAACCTAAAGACCAAAGCAACAGGTACACATTCAACAATTAATGGTAATTGAATCTCTGTGCGAACCATATGGTAGCTTCCATACCTTGCACAGTGCATTATGTAACTGTATGCAAATTCTTCACAGACCTCAATAATTTTTTGCAACCCCGAACTAGTAGGACACAGTAGTACAATGTCATCTGCATATCCTGCAGCTCTGCAGAAATGTTGCCCAATATAACAGCCAATACCAAGGTCTTTTAACTTATCCAACAGCCCATCCATGTACACTCCAAATAGAAGTGGAGACATAACATCTCCTTGACAAACCCCATTCTTCACATTGAATCAGTTTAACATTACATCATTCCATCTAACTTGTAGTTTGGTTTTAATACATGTGGAGTAAGTCTTACAATTAAGGAGACATATCCTCGTCAATTAGTTTTTGAAACAGCACAATAATTCACTCTATTGAATGCTTTAGAAGCATCAAGTAATAAAACATGCACAGTACTACCATTATTTATGTAATATAAAATGGTTTCTTTTACCATAAAAGTACACATTGTTGTAGACAAGCCATCTTTAAACCCAAATTGCAAATCTGATGTATCAAAAACTCCAGTTTGTTGTTTGATTATAATGGCATCATAAAGTTTGCCTATGATGCTACCAAAGGTCAACACCCTATAGTTATCAGAGCTATGATGTGCCTTTCTTTTAGCTAGTACCTATCAGTAACTCACTTGGGGATACACCATGAATAAGCATGCCATTGTAGAGCAAGGTTAATGCTTTAAACAGTTTTTCAGTACCATGTATAATATGGTTAGAAAATATTCCATTTTCTTCTTTTTTACCATGCTTCATGCAATTTACACATTCCTTGAGATCATCCATATAAATTCCCTGCTGCTGATGGCAGTTGTGACCATCTTTATTATCATCATTTTCATGCACACACATTAATAACAAGATTGTCAATTCTACTTCTTAATAAGTGCATATTATCTTCATCAAATCCAACGTAATTTACAATTGTTCAGACTTTGAGGAAAATAAGTCTGCAATATCTTCTGAACCTATACGACCATCAATAACATTTGGCAAAAAATGACAAGATTTTTTCAAACTATGCACTTCTTTCCATAGGTTACGATCATTACCTTCACTAATAGCTTCAGCCATTCTATTGCTTTTTATCCTTGTTTCTTCCTTTATTACGTATCTCACAGCGAAATGATACCTGGCTCGAGTACGCCTCATGACATCGGCTACTTCACCATTATGTAGCCTACAACATTGCACCCAAATATCACGCCACAACAAGGAAGTATCGTGTTGAGCCTGTACTGTTCGTTCCAACCAGGTATCACCTTGCTGCTCCTTTCTTGACACCTGTCTTTGGCAAACACATATCTGAGGCAACAATGCAACTATTTACAACAGTATTATACAAATCACAGAACAAACTTGTGTGCATTTTACATTGGTAATCAACACAACTAACAGCATCATGATTAAAATCAATACATTATATCAACTAATCAAGCCCACATTTGTCATTTTCAGTTTGGATCTCCTATTTGCATTTCAAGACATAATGGAACATTATCAGAAAAATCACTGTTCATAAACACTGATTCATATTTGATATTTGAGTCACGTAAGTTCTGTGTTACCAAACACTGGTCTGTTGTTGACTTACAGCAAATGCTCTTTGAGCAGTGTGTAGAATGTATATTAGAAAATTCGGCAGCAATACGTAAAATCATTATTAACAAATGAACAGAGACTCTTGTCTGGGAGTACTCCTTGATAAGTCTGTGTTAAAATCACCCCCAGTACAAAATATTGACATTTAGTTTTGTTACAAATATCACTCACTCCATTAAATACGTGTGTAATGTGTATACTCAAATAAATTGTGATTTGCAAAACCCTTGTCACATGGCATATACGTGTTAAACAATAAAAACGCGATACTATCAACTGTCATTTTCACAGCACACAGCCTTTTAGATACACACTCTATTACATCCACTTTACAGCCGATATTGGAGGACCAAATGATTGAACAGCCCCCTTAAGGTCTGCCAATGGCACACTCATCTTTTGAGCTGGATACTATGCACACACTGTTTGGGCTAAAAGAGTACAGTTTTTTGTACAAATTGTATTTCATACATACAATGTTCTTGTATAAAAATCACCAAAATACTTACAGTTGTAAGAGCCAAACTTAAGTTTCTTTTTAATGTCCATCATGCTTATGTTTCATTTTGACTTGAATTCCCACCAGTTTCACCATTGCTCTGTGCACTGTCAGTTCGTTGTTTGTTGGGAGGGAAGTATCTTCTAATACTGATGCCACATGGCCACAAGTCAGGATCGTAAACCTTCATGCGATCATCTTTAGATATTTATAGTTTAAATATCTGATGCTTGGCATCAATGTGTGACATAAGAGACAATGAGCAAACGTACACACCTTTAAATTTAATGTGATCTTTGAGATCAGCCTCTTTTGTAATCTTTGACACCCTCTCTACTTGGAGGTGGTGCCCCCTGTACACGATCACTGCCACAACCAATGCCAAAAACAATGTTTTTCTTTTTTACCACTGTCCATTATCCCCATCATAGAACACAGGTTTAGGCTGGGCCTGTTGTACGGAGTATGCCACTTTCTTAGTGATCGTTGCATTCGTTGTACCGGTAGCCCGATTAATACCTCTAGGAGGCTGCCTCATGTTGAACAGGACATGCCACTGGAAAACTGGCTCTGACAGTCTGATTATTGTTATCTCTGTTCAATAGGACAGCATCTGCATATTTTGCCTGCCCTTCTTGCTTCTGCAGTAATGCGCAATGTGTTTGTCTGTACCCCATCATGTACATTACTTCTGTACCTCATCATGTACATTACTTCTGTACCCCATCATGTACATTAATTCTGTACCCCATCATGTACATTAATTCTGTACCCCATCATGTACATTAATTATGTACCCCATCATGTACATTAATTCTGTACCCCATCATGTGCATTACTTCTGTACCCCATCATGTACATTAATTATGTACCCCATCATGTACATTACTTCTGTACCCCATCATGTACATTACTTCTGTACCCCTTCATGTACATTACTTTTGTACCCCATCACGTACATCATCTACTTTTTTGTGGTGTCCGTTTGTTCTGCTCTACAGAGGGAGACATTGCCCTTAACATTGTTAATTTTGTTTTCTAATCTTACCAACCTATCTAAGACAGATGTCAGATCCACTTCCTCTGGGGTAAAGTTAGGTAATCTCGTAATGTCAATGGCTCAACTTTCATTTCATTTTATTTTGGAAATGCAATGTAGATATCTTCTCTGCCTTACGTCTATTGTCTGACTCTTGTCTGTTCTGGGGACCACCCAGCCCATGACTGTACTGATAAAACACCTGTTTAACATCAAGTACGTTTTGACCTACATAAAATTTCATACAGGCCATTTGAATTTTCAGCTTTGATGACTGATACCTCTATGTGTTAACGTATGCCAATAACTCATTCACCCTAAGTTTCTTTTGCACATTTAAATTGTCTGTACTTTCTTCCACATTTACAGTGGCTCTTGCATCAATACACTCGTGGCATGTTTTAGAGGCACCGACTTATCCCTGCCTGTTTGCTTGTGTTTATCACACTTCATGTTGTCTTAAATATTGATTTTAGATGTCTCTTTGCTATGTGTTGTGTCCATGGCTCAACGTGTGGGTTCTTACACTTCCAGAAACACTTTGTATGCTCTCACAGCTGCCCTGTCAAATGAACTCCTCCACAAACAGACTACAATGAACAAGTAGCTGTAGTCTTTAGTAACAATCATGTTCTTAAAATTCCTAGACAGGCCTAAAACTTGTGAATGATCATTCATTGATAGGTAACTAAAAAATTACAACTCACTAGAATATTACTCGCATTTAAAAGGGAAACTAAAGTCATTGTTTTGGGCCTATGCACCTGTAAGAGTTACTAAGACATAACCATTTGCAACTACAATTAAGAATATCATGCCAGTGTTTTACTAGGAAAACCTTGTTGAACACACATCATTTTAATTTCATGGGCCACGCCATCATGTTAGATAACCTTACCTCACAAGTGCGGTAGTCTAGCAATATTTGCTCCCTAAATGAAAATCTAATTGTAATCATATACTTGCCAATGGCCACGCTGTTTGCATCCAAACTCAACTTATGTAACATGTCACAGCAGTATTCTAAGTTAACCCAGTTTTGAGAGCTGTGCAGGTGCTTATCGGTCGGTCGATCTGTGGTGTGCCGCAACAAGACATGCAGTTTTCTGCTGAAATCCATATTTTTTTCTTGAAATATTTTATAAATCCTTGTATGTTTATTGGTGAATCATTGAGATTCTGAACAAATGTGCCCATTTATCAGGCTACAAAGTACTCCTACATCAAATGAAATCCTCTAGGATTCATCTGAAATCTGCCTACCTATCTGCTTACTTCTAATGCAGATCAAGTGTCACCATCTATCAGCCTACGAAATGTACCCATAACCCATATCAAGTTAAATCTGCTAGGTTTCTTTGGAAATCTGCCAGGTGATTTTTCCATAAATTTGAAGAAAAAAAAATTATAAATACAAGATACGGCCATATTCCTTACAAAATCCCCAAAATCTGTATTGAATACAGGTAATCCATACGAAATGGCATATCTTGCTCTACTGGCAATCACTGGCACTTGACCTTGTGTAGTTGACCTTGTATAGTGCAGCCCTAACTAATGTTTACTCAGCTGTACAATGTAGGTCATGCTGATTGTCAACCCAACATCCACAATTAAGTGGCAATTGTTTATTGTTTAAAAAAATGGTTTAAATAAGATGATGGTTAGAGCAATGTCTAACTGCCTGCATTGTGTGCTTCACCTGCTACACACAAAACACTTCTAATTCTATCTCGACTACACAAATAGTGTCAATGTCGGTATTAATATCTTTACTCTATTTCACCATATGCCTGCAATTATATTGCCTCTTTTCCATTGAATGGCATCTATAATTCATTTAAATGTCATACTACAGTGTACCTAGCATATAGTAGTCAATTTATATTTGTGTTAATTATCCAGATTATTATATCAAAATTTAAAAACTTGACTAGTGTGTCATCTGGATTGTTCAAAATTAGCTGTGTTGTTTGCACATTCAGCTGTCAGTGATATTAATCTAGTGACGTGTTTTGTGTCATAAAACACAGGAAGTGACAACAAGTTCAATTGTCATGTAAACATTAGTTCTTGTAAACACTTGTCAGCAATACGTCATTGTGTGTTTTGTTGATACTGAGGAGAAAGAAAATGCAAATTGTATTCATACTTAATGAAAAACTGCTATCCAGATCACTAGATTCATGAAAATATATTCATTGATCTTTCTTATTTAATATGGCCTTCCTAAATCACAACCTCTCACAGGTTGTCTAGTATCATATTTCTTCCCCAGATGATGATGATGATGATAAGGGATCATCTCAAAACATCAATGTATGACACTGCGTGAAGTCCTTCTCCTCACTATATAAACTTATATCGACCTGTGTACAACTCCGGCAACATCATATTCGCCGGGTAGCACTTCAGCCGTCACATTTGCCAGGTGGCACTTCGGCCATCACTTTTGCTGGGTGGTACTTCAGCCATCAAATTTGCCGGGTGGCACTTCAGCCATCACATTTGCCAGGTGGCACTTCGGCCATCACATTTGCTGGGTGGCACTTCAGCCATCACATTTGCTGGGTGGCACTTCAGCCATCACATTCGCTGGTTGGCACTTCAGCCATCACATTCGCCAGGTGGCACTTCAGCCATCACATTCACCATTTATCATGGGGCTTCAAAACACACTTGATGATACAAAGTAGGGTGTAGTGAGCATACCATTATCCGCCTACTTGATTCCATGCATTCTTTTTGTGAACGAATAATGCCAAGTGAATGCTGTATCAGTTTTCTGGATGCCTCTGTGGATTTAGTTGTAATGGCTTAATTTGTAATTAATTACAATTACACAACTTAGGTAAAGGTAACTGACTCTGCGCTGTAATAGGTCCATAGGACCACTCAAAGTGGTGCTTTACACTTCACCCCTGGCAGACCTGTTTATTTCAACACCTACTCAACTTCTCTGGTAATCAACAACACTATTATTGAGATAATTCGAAGGATTACCAATACTATTATTGAGATAATCCTAGGTATTCAGATTACTTCGACATCTAAAAAACTGATGACAGTGACAAAGACCATGTTCTAGTTATGTGCCCCCACTCTCGCCCCAGTCAGATAACCCTAATAAACAGTCACTTCACATGTTCAGCCTGACGTAGGCTTGATCCTTCAGTGAACAAATCGTGCCTGTAAACATGTTTACCCACAACTTGATGTTGAGAAAAAACTGGGAGAACTGAAGGTCCATTTACTGCTATCATATTGCATTAGGCCAGATAAAAATATATGGGGTTCTGGTAACGCAACCTGAAGCTATGTGGAAGTTCATGACCTATGTTAGTACAATAAAAATACAGTACAATTTTGTTAACTCAAACTTTATTTGTTTGAATACCAGGCCTGGGGTCTATTACAAAGTTTCCTTTCTATTACTATGACATGCTGAATGGAATGTAATATGTTACTATTACTGTTACTATTACATTTTCTATCGGAACTATTTTCTTTTGATTTAACATTTAACATACTTAATCATTTAAATAGATTCAAATTAACTGATGGGTGTATAATTAATTAATTACAATTAACTCATAAATTTCCCTATTAAATTAACCTCACACAATTCCAGTCGGATGTAGAAGTTTCATATATTCATTGGAATGAAACAGAAAAGCAATGTCACTGTCACATAACACAGTCTGATTATTCCATAGTAGACCCATACTGTTCGGCTGCTGCTTGGTGGACAGTTATGATTGGCTCAAGGATAGGGTGTTTTTTTTCACACTTTTGGTCAATAGTGTGCAAAAACTCAGAAAATTGGTGTAAGCCCTGGATTTTTTTCAAACATTACCCAGCATGGCAGACTGGCAGCTAGGGTTGGGAGATGGCAATGATTGATTGATTCAAATGTAAAGACAGTCTGTTTAGTGCTGGAAGCCTGGAACCCTTATCCTGCTTCAGTGAATGAATGAATGAATAGGCTTGTGTGAAAAGGATAGATGGCTGGTGGACCTGGCTTCAAATGACCAATTAACCATACAGCAGTCACACTGTCACAGTGTCTCCTGCTGGTATTGCTAAAGTTCATCACTGTCATGATTGGGATACTAAACCATTTTATCACCACTGTTGGGAAATAAATAAATAAATAAAACTGCATGTGAAAGACTAAACACGATGCTTGTCCAAGTCCCAGTATGCCAAAATACATAATTTTTTGGTCTGATTATTTTCAATGAAATTGAATTTTGGTGTGATTGAAATGTTCAATTGTAGTAGTAAAGTAATAG
Source organism: Lamellibrachia columna (assembly GCA_963662155.1). Taxonomy (NCBI): domain Eukaryota; kingdom Metazoa; phylum Annelida; class Polychaeta; order Sabellida; family Siboglinidae; genus Lamellibrachia; species Lamellibrachia columna. The sequence continues at coordinate 17,782,958 of OY759271.1, read as the reverse complement.
CTGAATTACTATTACTTTGCTTTCTATTACTATTACATTGCATTCTGTTCCATCTATTACTATTACTTAAACAATTATAATCGTTACTATTACATATTACTATTACCCTGTCGAATACCCATAATAACTCAAACCACGAGCCTGGTCCCAGTTGTATAAACACAAACACATGGATATTGCGAAATATCCCTCCAATTTTGAGTTAACCAGTAATTCTAGTATACTTGTATGATTAAGTTTTCACATCATGATGTTATTAAGTATTCACATCATGATGTTATTAAGTGTTCACATCATGATGTTATTAAGTGTTCACATGATGTTATTAAGTGTTCACATCATGATGTTATTAAGTGTTCACATCATGATATTATTAAGTGTTCACATCATGATGTTATTAAGTGTTCACATCATGATGTTATTAAGTGTTCACATCATGATGTTATTCTGCAGTCTGCTGCGATACACGGTGGTGGTTTAATAAAACTAGCATTGCTCGCTTTAAAGAGAAATAAATATGTGTAATATTAAATATAACCTGCAGCAAGTAAATGACATCCAAGATCAGGAGGTTTGTGAACGACTCGGGAAAATGGTTAATTTGCAATGATTCACTTGGATAGATAAGTATAAAATTAAACATTATCCAAACCATAATACCGTAATTGTCAGCAAGTAAACATTTTGGTTTGGCCTTCCTCTGAATGTTGCATGCATTAGCTTCTCCACTGACACAACTAGGAATGCACCAGAATACCTAATCTGGCTGCAATAGAAACAGTTCCTTTTTAGAGTACGACTATCATGATTGTAGCTGTACATTTCATTAAGCAATCCGTTAAAAATCTGTTAGATGCTGCTGCCTGTAATTCCCATAGAGTGTGTGTGGTTTCACGTGGCCAATTGTTTGGTTTACATCTCAGCTAGTTTTCTTTCTTGAAGGTAGATAATAGCAGAATCATTGCCATAATGGAGACTTCTGCAGGGGCAGTTTTGTTGGAAAGTTATGACACATGACTATACACATGAAATGTGACACATGAATACACACATGAAGTGTGAAACTTGAATATACACATGAAATGTGCATTAATATCAAAGTTGTCAACAGCATTGTTTATGAAAATGTTCATCAGGTTGGTAGGGAATAATGAAAGAAAGATTTTCTTCTCATCACAACTACTGAGATTGACTTACTCAATGTTTTGGCTACTGTCGGTAGCATTCATCAGGAACTCAATTATTGGACAACTAATTCTTCTGCTCACCAATTGGCGCGGCAAGCAGGCATCGAGTATGTAACATCTCAGTAGTTCTGATCAGAAGAAAATTGTTATTTCAGCAATACTGTGTATGAGCTACTAACTAGTGCTACCCAGTAACTCGATGGATGTCCAAGAAGATCTCATTCCATAGTATTCTTCAGTTTGTTCCTACTCTTATGTGTAATTTAAGAATGACGACTACCTCCATATGTGTTTTACAGTCAGAGATCAAACCAATGATGGGTCGGCTCATTGGCTTCAATGCCAGCCACTTCCATGGGGTCAAGGCCGTGTTGAGTGGGCAGCGATGTGCAATTGCACTCTGGTTCACCCTTGACTCCCGGTTCAGTGAGGCAGGTCACGACCTGGCCCGGGATATCATCAACGAACTGAAGCATAAAGCAGAAGGACCGGCAATCTCGCAATCGCATGAGGAATTGTGATCTCCAAGAGAGGCTCCGGGAGAGAGGGCAACTGCATGGTACTGATCAATTCCTATTATTCAGTGCTATTTCTGCTGTAGTTTTACCTGAACTGCCCGAATACATGTTAGTTTTCTAGCCACTGGCTGAGATTGAAAGAATGCATCCACATTTTAATGTAACCTTTGCATTTAGGTCAGTTACATTTAACATAGCATTGATTATGAATATTCATTATTTTAGTGCATGATTTGTAGGGAAATTCTGCTTCTGCGATTCATCAGTTTCGATTGGACAATGTCACAAAAACGGTTGTGCAATCGAGTCAAATCAAAGTTTTACCCGAACTGCCCGAATACATGTTAGTTTTCTAGCCACTGGCTGAGATTGAAAGAATGCATCCACATTTTAATGTAACCTTTGCATTTAGGTCAGTTACATTTAACATAGCATTGATCATGAATATTCATTATTTTAGTGCATGATTTGTAGGGAAATTCTGCTTCTGCGATTCATCAGTTTCGATTGGACAATGTCACAAAAACGGTTGTGCAATCGAGTCAAATTAAAATTTCATACATTCTTATTTAATTCACTCATTACTAATTTACATGTCTTTTCAGAACCATGACATATCGTCTGAACTTTATGTTGATCAATGCATGACGAGTTTACAGATCTCAGCACTGTTTTAATATGACGGATGATGTGATATTCATTCATCAGATATTATTATCAACAGCTATGCAGTAAAGCCTGAGAAATGTGTGTGCATGCGTGTGCGCGTGTGTGTGTGTGCATGTGTATATGCATACATGCAGTATTTACTCAATGTGGCTACTTTTACATTGGTTGTTTTATCAAGTAACTGAGGGTCTATTTCTGAACTGTTTATGAGTTGTACTTTTTTAACTGTTACTCATCTAGTTTGCTGTTGTTAAAACATGTTTTCATACAATATTGTCTGAACATGTCCATTTTATGAATGCTCAGAACCATGACATATAAATGATTGTCAGTGAACATAGGACATATTCTTCTCACATCCTTGTCACTATCGTAACTTTTGTGGTACCTGTGGGTCATGAAATAATTTCCTCTGTAGATTACTCATTACTACCATATGTACTGAAATATAGTAAATATGTTATGCAGTTGGTGAATTTTAGATAATGTAGAATAATGCTAATTAACTTTAACTAACAATTTGTTACCAGTGCATTTTGTTCAGTTTGCAGTAGATTGGCGAATGGTGCACATTCACAATGATGTACAATTGTTTGTTTTACCACAATGTTCACTATGCAGACTATGTTGTCTTATGAAGCATGTCTGTTTTTGTAATGTTGCAACGTTATGTAAATTAGCAACATTGCATACTATTTTACACTAACTATTGCACTAAAATGCAATTGGTGGTTTTACATATTTAATGGGTAGTTTTAACAATGGACAGTTCGAAAGTTTGTTTTATTTGGTCATGTTGTTCCTTGGAATCTAGCTCTACTTGTCTGCTAGAGTTTCCTTTTAATGTGGATTGGTGCTGTATTGTAGTGTATTTGTCATAGAGGTAATCTCTATTAATGCGACAATAAAGGGTACCAATTAAGAATAGGCTAACAACCAAATTGTGTTTACTACAATAACAATCTTTTATTTACACTACCGTACTAATAACACATTCCAAACATTAAACCAACTGACAATGAAACACTTAACTCATCTTGTCTCACAGACAGAGTCCCTGGCACACCCCAAACTTTAAACAGCTAACAATAAACCTCAACTACCATAACACTATCTGACAGACTCCCTGGCCAGTTACAACACTGCTTGATTACACACCAACTACTCCCAGGCAATCACTCCTGCCTCCCCACAACTCTCACAGTCTCCTCTCTACCTAACTTATATTATACCTTTTGACAGACCCAGAAAGATGAATTAGCCAATGGGTATCACCCATAATTCCCACCAACCTCTGGATCATCCCTCTCTAGCTGTAAATGATTTGAATTGATAGCTGGGTTTCCCTCAAGAGAAGGGGTCAGGTAGTGATGTCTTGTTTATGAAATTGGTGACTCCAAAGAATAAATGGTCATTAATCCTGCATTAGGATTAATGACCACCAGGCTTATCTACTACAGACATCTGATAAAGGGTCCAGCCATCACCCTGTCACAGTCCCTCAAGGGGAGTGATGTTAGCCACCTGCATGTTTCATCGCCATCCTACCCTTCTATATAATTTCTATCATTCATATATATATATATATATATATATATATATATATATATATATATATATATACATATATATATATATATGTATGTATGTATATATATATATATATATATATAACAAGGTTGCCATCCCAAACAACAAGTTCCTGATGGCAAGTGGACAAGGAAGCCATTGGCTTATCGAGAGTCCAACAATTTTCTCATCTATGTGTAGCCCGCCCTTATCAAATATCTGCCAATTCTATTTTTAAACATATTCACACTACTAGCATTAACACAATCATTTGGCAGTTTGTTCCATTCATTTATCACCCTCTGTGAGAAAGAGTACTTTCTCATGTCCAACCTACACTGCTCCTTAACTAATGCTGCTTTATGTCATCTGGTTCTCATGCCTTCTTTAAGTTTGAAGAACATATTCCTGTCAACATCCTCATAACCATTCACTATTTTATTACTTCTATTTGGTCTCCTCTTAGTCTCCTGGTCTCTAGTGTTGTCAAACCACATTGTAATAAGCGACTTTCGTAACTAAGGTCTCTCAGTTCTGGAATCATTTTAGTTGCTCTTCGTTGTATTCTTTCTAGCTTGTCTACGTCCTTTTTACGATATGGTTTCCATGGTTGAATACAATATTCCAAATGTGGTCTAACTATTGCTTTGTACAGGGGTACAATTAGATGTTTCTCCTTATACATGATAGTTCTCCTAATTAGCCCAAGAATTTGATTTCCTTTTGAAGCAGCAATCCCACATTGCTCTGAAACTTTCATGTCAGCTCTAAATGTTACTCCTAAGTCCTTTTCTTGTGTGGTTCTACCTAGTACAGAATCTCCCATTTTATATTCTTCATCCATGTTTCCATGTCCCATGTCCATTTACACTTCCCAAAATTGAATATACATTTGCCATTTAACTAATTTATCTAGATCATCCTGTAAACTTTGTTTATCTGTATCATTAGTAACCTTTCTGAATACTTTTGTGTCATCTGCAAATTTGAGTACTTTGCTAGATATGTCATCTTCCAAATCATTTATATATATTAAAAACAGTATAGGGCCTAATACTGATCCCTGTGGTACCCCACTCAAAACAGATTTCCAGTTTGAAATCTCACCATCTACTATTACTCTCTGTTTTCTGTGTGTAAGTCACTTTTCTATCCAGTTGATTACATCATTACCTATGCCATGGGCTTTTAGTTTAAGTAACAATCTTTTATGTGGCACTTTATCGAAAGCTTTCTGAAAATCTAAGTAGACAACATCCACTGGTGACCCGTCATCTACCCACCCACACTGTAATTTCTTCCAAAAAACATAAGAGATTAGTTAGACATGACCTTGCTTTTAGGAACCCATGTTGAGATGTATTTATTAATTTATGTTTTACAAGGAATTCCACCCTGTGGTCTCTAATTAATGTTTCGAGTAATTTACATACAATTGATGTTAAACTCACTGGTCTGTAATTTTCTGGCTTGTTCCTCGATCCCTTCTTAAATAGCGGCGTAATGTTTGCCTCTTTCCATTCTGAAGGAACTATTCCTTCTAGTGAAAAGTAAACAAAAATTTCAAGTGGTGTACTAATTTGCTCAACAATTTCCTTAAGCAGTTTTGATGGTATCCCATCAACTCCAGGTGATTTATTATCTTTCATCTTCTTAATTTTCTTTGCTATCATTTCAGGAGTTACAAATAACTGCCCTAAATGTTCTGATGTATTGCCCTCAAATTTAGTAAATGGAACTGGAAGTGAGCTGATATCTTCTGTGGTAAAAACTGAGCTGAAATACTCATTCAGGACCTCTGCCATTTGAAACCCATCTGAAATTATGTTTCTCCTGTTGTTTTCCAGTGGTCCAACCTTATCTTGAACTTTCTGTTTACTCCTTACATAAGCATAGAAACTCTTGCTGTCATTTTTTATTTTACCTGCCAATTTTTTTCAAGGGTTCTTTTAGATTTTCTAATTTCAGTTGTAGCTAGGTTAAGTGCCTCTTTGTAATTTGCAGTCTTCATCCTTTCTGGTACGCCTATAAACCCTCCACATAGTTTGCTTAAACACTATTTTTCTAATAGCTTCTTTTGACAAGTGTTTCTTTCTAGATCGTTTTCCTTGTTTTTTCAAGGGAACAAATTTATCGATGATACTCTCAATTTCATATTTTAGAATATTCCAACATTCAATTCCGGTCTTATTCATCAGCATGTTATTCCAATCTAGCTTTGCTAAGTATTTTCTCATATCTTTATAGTTGCCTTTGTGGAAGTTTCTCCTCTACGTTTTTTTATTTTTACTTTCTGATTTTACATTGATGTCAAAATGTATTTGATTGTGGTCACTGTTACCCAATGGTTCATGTATTTTTACATTGTCCACTAATTCTTTTTGTGATGATAAAACTATATCTAATACATTTTCTCCCCTGGTTGGTTCTAGCACGTGCTGAGTAAGGAAGCTCTCCTGAATTAAAAATAGAAATTGTTGGTCCTCACCCCCCTGTACTCTCTAGAGATTTCCATTGTATATGTCCATGGTTAAAATCTCCCATTATGATACATTCCCCTTTACTAACTTCCTTTATAGCATTTTGTATTTTTGTGTTATCCTCTTCGTTTATGTTTGGACTTCGGTAAACTAGTTTTGTAAGCCTGAATAGATTTTTAACATATAAAATAACTCCCCCTCCCCTTCTTCCTATTCGATCTCTCCTAAACATTACCTATCCTGTCAATCCTAATTCAGCATCTGTAATGTCTGTGTTGGCCCATGATTCAGTTATATCAATTATGTATATATATATATATATATATATATATATACATAACCCCTACCACATATGAATATTGTAATGTGTAAAACCCATTGACTTATGTATTACATGTTGTGAGCACATTTGTAAGACTCATCATACTTTATATGACTTTATATCAAAACTTTGTATTTATTCAGACAGATTATATTTGTTTTGCTGTTCAAATGATTATGTACGCTGTATTAGCTGTCAGTGTGGGTTATAGCATGTTTACTGGCCTTGTGCAATACATGTACCAAATGATTATGTACGCTGTATTAGCTGTCAGTGTGGGTTATAGCATGTTTACTGGCCTTGTGCAATACATGTACCAAATGCTATGGTTTTATACATATGATATCTATAATGGCTAGCAGTTGGCTGTTGAAATTGTGTGAAATCATTTACATATCTAATAAAATAGTGTTTATATGTTACATATTGTGTTGGAGATGTTTATGGGACATTTGCCATATTATTTTGCAAAATCAAATCTGGTATTGATTTACAGGACCATGGCAACTGGTGAGGCCAGACACAGTTGCCTGACTGTTGAGAGACAGACAATTATCTTTTTATCAATACTTGCCACTATCTCAGTCTACTGTGTCATATTATTGACCAACAGATCTGTCACAGCGTACGCATTTCCAATATGTAATTTGGCAGATTTTCATTTGATATACCTGGGTAGGTCTATTTCAAAGCTCGATAGATGGCGACACTAGATCGTAATAGAAATACTATAGGCCGTTTAATCAATGACAAATTTTTTTATACAATACTATACAGATTCAAAAATACGGATTTCAATAAAAAAAGTGGCAGGTGTGATACTGGTATTGATTTACTGGGGGCTATGGCAGCTGGGAGAAAACCAGGACATTCTCAGTGAAAGACCTGCCACTATCTCACTCTATGTGACAGTCCAAGACATTGACAATGACCTTAGGGCTTTGAAAATTAAAATTCCAATAATCCCAAACCAAATGGATGTGGGTGGTTCACTTGGTTTATCACAAACAAATGGAAAGGTATATTTTCTTAGTTTTTTCCCTGTTGAAATTTGCAATAATTGGCTTTTCATTCAGTGCATTGGCAGTGTGCGGGTGTGGGTGGGAGGGTGGGGTCAATCCTATCCATTTTTTATTGTATTTTTTATATTTACCAAGCCCCTTAGTGGCTTATTAGAATCAGAATTCATGTTACATTAAGGTAAGTTTGCTTCAATCCTAGCTACTAGCCCCAGAATGAATAACATACAACTCTACTGTGCTCTCATTCTTTTATTTATTAAACATACTTAAAAACAGGTTGCTACAAAGTCAATATATACATACAAGCTCTCCAATGATAGAAACTGCATCGTATCAATAACGACAAATTAACATGTGAAATCCTTTTTAAAATGCAATCTTGTATTGTTCTTTTGTGATACTATAAATGTTGTAGAACCGTACCAAGAATAATTGTAGCTGTTATTTAATTTCATCAAATTTTAAACCATTCCGATATAAATAAGATACCTTTTGACTAGTTTCAAAATGTAGGAGCCTCAAACCCTGGCATAGCAATGCAGCTAATCAGGCACATAAATGTACATAAAACCTGCAATAACAGTAGTCATCTTGTGTGACTTTTGTAATAGTCCCATTAAACTAACGGACATTTCCACAGTATTCACTCAGTACAGTTTATAGCAGGCATTGGGAAAATATATTCATTATTGACAAGCATGTTATAGTGGGGTGTTGGAGCATGTTATAGTGATATGTTGGGGCGTATTTTAGGTGCCTGTTGGGGCATGTATTAGGTGCCTGCTTTATTGTAATGATTGTCTTAGAACTAGGCAGTGAATTGTGCTGAAGGTGATATTTTAAAAGCGTCTCACTTAGCCAACTTTTCATAGATAGAAAACATTACAAATACAAATTATTTACTTCTCTGTTTATGTATATCTTGTTAGAACTGCAGCAGATAGAAATATTCTAAAAACTGTGTTGCCTATTTTATGCCATTATATTTACAATGTCTGGCCCCTTGAAAGTTCTGTTAGGAAGGGATATAGCAACTGCCTGTATATATTATAAACCAGCATAGCAGGCATCTAATATCTGTACACACACAAGTTGCTTCAAACCATTGGCGTCTCTTCATGCAAACTTCTATCCACGAAAGAATTTTTTTTATCAGTTTGCTATAAAGACCTGTCTAACTTTGGCAGTAGCAAGTAATTGTCAGTATTCACATAGTCCACTAAATGTCACTGTGCATTGCCCACATAGTCCACCAGGTGTCATTGGCTGCACCACCTGGCAATAACTTCAAAGCAAGACATCCAGACACACTGGGTTCACTTTGAAATTTGATTCCTCTCTCTGGATATCATCCAGCATATCATGCAATTGTTCCAGCTTTCTCCACCAGATGTCAGCACGTTTTTGTCAGTTCTCCGCTCGGAAATGGATCAGTGAGAGGGGCAAGATCCGATGTAACTTCGAGAATAGCACGGCCATTTATCTGCGACTGGTTCAGAAGGTCGAAGACGAACATCGCTTGGTCCACTGGAAACACCTGATAGCATGGGGCTGTTAGCTGGAAACAAATCATCGTTCATTTTAAATATATATATATATATATATATATATTTACTTACTGTTTTATGTTAAAAACAGCAAAAATTTTCACCACAAGACTGACTAAAATGAGAACAAAACAAAAAATTTGTTGTTGGAATTCTTTGATATGTTCCTGTTAGGTTAATTTCTTGTTCATTTAAAAGGTATAAATTACTATTTAGTTAATTTATTTTGTTTGTTCAATACACAAAACCGTTTACAACAACTTGCTGTTCATAATTATCAGATACTTTTTCAAATATTTTCATCCAAGTCTGAAATTAATTACCGGTACTCTCAACATAACAAAACAGACTTTTTACTTAGTAATACTTTTAAAGGTATTACTCACTAGAAGACACTTGACAAGTTATTACAAAAACTAATTTTAAATGCTTTTCTCATTCACATACAAACATAATTACCCTTCCCTGGCTATTACCCAGAATGCCCTTCTCACCTGTCCCTGAGACATGATGTTGACGAGCTCCTGAAGTTGTTCCTTTGTCCCATTCTTGATTCCAATCACGCTGAGATTGTTGGCAGCCAGACGGTGGATTGAGATTGGAACTTTGTGCCATGAGTTGCCTCCGACCAGCAGTACGCCATTCTGTAAACAAACACGTACAAACTTATATCTCGGTTATTCTCTAATATTTGCTGTGGCATATAGTGTACCAGATAGTGTACCAGATAGTGAATACAGAAGCTTGATATTTTTATTGTGCAACATTTGAACTGTATGTTAAATGTAGTTGTAAATTTGAAAAACGTTTTTTATTACATTTTGTTATAAATAGCGTGTATGGGCTGAGTGTTGAAACTAAATAACACATTCACACAAATCAGTTGGCATGTGACATGGAACACTAAATGGTTTGAGTTAGCATGTGACATGGGACACTAAATGGTTTGTGTTAGCATGTGACATGGGACACTAAATGGTTTGAGGTAGCATGGGACACTAAATGGTTTGAGTTAGCATGTGACATGGGACACTAAATGGTTTGAGTTGGCATGTGACATGGGACACTAAATGGTTTGAGTTTGCATGTAACGTGACACTAAATGGTTTGAGTTAGCATGTGACATGGGACACTAAATGGTTTGAGTTAGCATGTGATAAGGGACACTAAATGGTTTGATTGTTTGCAAAACGAGTCTGAGACAAGATGAGCAAACACTGGAAGTCTGAAGTCAGCCGTAAGTGTCCTATAAGTACAAACAGAGACTGTTTGACAAACTCTGACCTCATTGAGAACCTTCAGGTCACGCTTGACCGTCCTGGGGGAGCTGACAAAGTCGATGATGATGTCCACCCCGCCCTGACAGACGTCGCATGTTCTCTCCACCAGGAGTTCCTCGTACACTGAACAACAACAATGTCAACAACAACGTCAACCACAACAACATGCAACTTTAATGTAACATGATGCATAATGTATGTTTGCTGAGGATGCTCTTACTATGGAAGAGTAGCGACATCTCTCTCTCACCACCCAGTGGGTGGGCTGCTGGCCGGGCCGGGCTTGGACCTAAAGCCCGGCCCGTGCAGGGCACTACCACCCACCATCAACCTCCCACTTATGAGAGGGCGTGGCAGGGTTTTCAACCTCCCATCTCCCACCTGTTTTGGAGGCCAACCACCCATCATTTTAGGGCCCACCTCCCACACCCAACTTACTGCGACACTCCCTCATTATGATTACAATATGTGAAAATCAAACGACTGTTGAAGTAGAAAGAAACTAGCTGGGAGGGAGTTCTTGGAAGACAGCAGAGAATGTAGCTAGAGATCATAGGACATGGCAGAAGTGGCTGTTGTGAAGAGGATAAGTAATTAACCACATACTTGTCACATTCAATATTTAGTGACATCATTGACATCGTTGTTGCCTACTTTCAATATTTAGTGACATAATTGACATCGTTGTTTTCTATTTTCAATAGTTAGTGACATGATTGACATCGTTGTTTTCTACTTTCAATAGTTAGTGACATGATTGACATCATTGTTTTCTACTTTCAATAGTTAGTGACATGATTGACATCGTTGTTGTCTACTTTCAATATTTAGTGACATGATTGACATCGTTGTTGTCTACTTTCAATATTTAGTGATATGATTGACATCGTTGTTGTCTACTTTCAATATTTAGTGACATGATTGACATCGTTGTTTTCTATTTTCAATAGTTAGTGACATGATTGACATCATTGTTTTCCACTTTCAATAGTTAGTGACATGATTGACATCGTTGTTGTCTACTTTCAATATTTAGTGACATGATTGACATCGTTGTTGTCTACTTTCAATATTTAGTGATATGATTGACATTGTTGTTGTCTACTTTCAGTGAGAAATAACAAAACCACATTCAGCATACATCCAGGAATGTCTCCACCTTTAAGAACAAATTGATTTAAAAACTTACTTTCGTCACTCCAGTGAATGACATCAGAACACCCGCATTCCCTCGCCACCAGCAACTTATTCAGCTGTTAACAAATGGAAAACACATATTAAAAAAATTATATTCCAAGATAAACAAAAGAAATCTACAGACAACACAATTAAATAACACAAACCCAAAATAAGCAGTGACAGACCCAAAAGCGGAGAATCGTTCATTTGAAGCCCCCGACTCCACTGCATACCCGGTACAAGTCTATTGTAGCTAATTCTGCTTCTACAATTTATTTTTTTTCTAAATTTTTTTTACAAATGCTGAACAATGCACCTTCACATCCTTTCTGCCCTGTAAAGAGTCTACTTGAAGCCCCCAAATATGGTCTGTTCTGTGTACGAAATATACTGCATATTTATTGTGCCACTAATAGTTTGAAGAATGCTGTCACAAGGCTATTTAGCACTGTATGCCTTGTTCTTATATGAAAATATTTGGTTAATTTGTGCTCAATTCAAACTGGTGATATATGATAAGATGCATAATATTATATACATTTTTTTTTTAGAACAGTTGTATTTCTCTATTAGAGACACTTCCATTAGCAAATATATGACAGTTGCAGTCGAGAGCACTCACATTTGTGTCTGCGACTGTGATGTGGACCTTACTGCAATCCGACCCGATGAAATGTTGAGCCAATTTAACGGTCCAAAGGCCAAGACCACCTGCACCCACAATCAACAGATTGATGGTGCCTGGAAATAAAAACAATTCTTAGGTTGACACGTTTACTAAGCATTTAGCCATCTCCAGACCATCACATAAATGCTCTGCAAACACATTTAACTGGCATCAGTACAATGTAATAGTAATTACATACATGGAAAACATTTTTACATAAAATATCTGTAAAAATATGCATTGTCTAGTAACACCAAGAATTTTTTTAACTGTTGAACTTTGTCACAAGAAGCCTGTAAATTGGTAGGCATACCTGTGTTTTCTCTGCTCATCTCTTGCACAATTGGCAGTGCCCTTCTTACAGCAGAAAATGCCTTGAGAGCCCCGCAAGGCAATTGGCACGCCAACTCCAGGGAAAGACTGTCAGGCACCTTGACGAGATTACGGCTCACATCTTTTACTGTGATGTATTCTGCATAACTGCACAGTCAGAGGCAGAGACAGAGACAGGATTAATCCACAGTAATGTTAAAATACGTTCTGTTTTATAGTATTATTTACTTAAACATTATTTATTGCCTTTGTTATTCACCTTGTTGTCATGGAGAAATGGTGATGTATTACACACAACTGAAGACAGAAACCATTGGTCATACCTGGATGATTCAACTGTCAACATTACATGATTGTAACAATGGTTGTTAATAGCATGTTTTATGTCGGCTGACTTGAGAGAACTATCTTTATAAATGTAATGTCTTAGAATTCCAAGCTGTAGTTAAAGGTTATGATCTACATTTAGCCATTATGCGTAATTGATATTATTGTGATTTACCTATTAAATTGCAGTGGTAGAGATATTTTCATGTGACTACTTACAAAGATCATAATGTGTATTAGTTGTTAATAGTTCTGATTTTTATAGAATAATGTATTAAGATTTTATCACAGACAAAAGGAAAACGTACCCCGATTCTGAGATTTCTTCGCAATCAGGGTAGACAACCACCCTGTCACCAGTGCAGAATTTGTTGTCATCAACGGTGGAGCAAAGGTCATCGATAATTCCTGCGACTTCATACCCTGTAAATAATATAAGTTGACAAGGCATCAGCAGTTAGCAACATAACATTTCTACACCCACTTGTACTACAACCTCAAAACATGTATTATTTCTAAGTAATGATTAACCACTAGGTGGCAGCACAAGTAACACAAACTCGCAAGTTAAAGAGAACCTGAATAAATATATCATATCAGTCATATATCAGTCACATACCGGTGCCTGGCATTTTCATTTGACAAATTAATTTGTTCCACAAAATATTGAAGTGTTGTGCAGTGAGGAAGACAACAGTAAAACATGTAAAATGGAACGCACTGATGCAAACTTGCAAGAGGAAAGGAAGACTTAAAGATTTTAAAATCTGGAGGAAATAAATGGCAATGAGGAAATTAATAGAAAAAAATTAAAACAATAGACATACATGGATGTATGCATATGTACACATGCATGTATGCAAATACTAAATAGTGATCAATGAATACATATTCCACAAAGAAACAATGACGCAGGAAGGGGGACATACCAGGAAAGAGGGAGGTGTCCAGGATGCCTTTTAAATTTGGTCTCCGCTGTCCACTTCGACGCATCTGGCTGTCTGTGTAACATACTCCTGCATAATAGACCTGCAAGAAACAACACAAGACATCACAAGTTGTCACAATCTGACCTAGGTGGCAGGACTGTCTTAAAAAGGCAGGACAAATTTGGCTGTATAATTGCTGGTTTTGCAGTGTTCTTTGTCAGAGAATTTTTTTCTGAGACTGACAGCCAGACCGGGGGGTGCACAGTATATTGCCAGTATACCATCCATGGGTGTCTGCAGGGGGGCAAGGGGGGCACTTGCCCTCCCCCCACCCCAGATATGGAATTTTTGTGGATGTATATTTGTGAGCTCAAAGTATATATTATTAACTTTACATCTTATATATATATATATATATATATATATATATATATATATATATATATATATATATATATATATTCTTTCTTGCCCCTCCCTGGAAAATTCCTGTGGGTGCCCCTAGCTGATACCATCCTTGAGACAAATTCCATGTTCTATTCAGATGCATTTTGGGTATCAAATCACACTTATAATAATATTAGGTAATTAATATATTTTAACATCTCATTCTTTAGTCTAATTAAGTGTCTAGTCTAATATAATTTAGTCTAATCACTAATGTAGAAGGAAAGGAAAGGGGTATATTTAAATTATCTCAACCAGAAAAGGGTATCTTTTTGGAAGAAGTGTAAGTTAGACGTGCTTGGGGGGCATGTCTTAGATATTTTTCACGGATGATATACTGGCAAAAAGAGGCAATGTATTGAGTACTCCCCCCAAGGGTAGACATATTCCAAAGATAACGAGGACGACCCTTATTCTTGGGTCATCTCTCAAACGCACCCATGAATAATAATAATGCAATCATTTCTTATGCACATAAATTGTGTGACAATTGACCGACAATTTCCTAATAGTGGTTTGTTGACCTTTGTCGGACGTTATTAACAAACGCAGAAGTAAGTCTGAGTGCTGTGACAACAGATGATTTGACCTAGCGCAGTTCGGCGGCCTCGGCGGTGGTAAGTGTTTACGCCGACCGCGGCGCTGTTGGCATCTCGCGCTTAGCACGCGACTTCTGACCTTACACGGACTCTTCACGTGCGCGTGCTTGGGCGGGAACCACACCATTTACAACTGCTACTAATTTAACTAATACGACTCATACATAGCATTGTCTTGTTGGTGAAGTCATAAAGTATAGCTGTTTTGTTTTTATTATAGTAGTTGTGTTATGTTCTATTGTAGTATCATTAAGGTAGCCTAGCTAGGCTCTACTCGCGTTCAGAGAAATTAAGCATTACGTTTACAGCATCGGGTTTCGTGTCATTTCCTGTTTTGTCAATCGCGACTGACCAGCTCCGATATATAGCTGCCACTGTTTCAAAGGGGCGTAAGCTCGACAACATAACTGCTTGCGCGGTTTTATTGACGGGAACCCGTTATTGACAGAGCGCAGGCCGAGGTCGCGGGTCGTATTGGGGTCGGTCGCGCTCCGAGAGAGAGCGCACGGCATCAGCTGTTCTCCGCTGTTGATAACAGTTTGTTGTCGTGATCGATGCATGCATTCGTCACGTTCAAGGCCTTGGTTACATTCCGGTGTACTGTGTTTTTAAGCCTAGCCCTAGGTTAAATGTATTAAGTGTGATAAAATATCACAACACTCGCGGGAACTCAAGTCTCAAGTGGTTATACTCCAAACTTGGGCTAACGCAGGAGTTTGTGGTGGACTGTGCGCACGCGCTGCAGGTGGTACATTCGACTAAACGACTAGTAACTTTAATATTGCTGAAATGGTTTTATCTTAGTTTTATTTATTTTATGCATAGGATGTTAAACGAAAATGTTTAATAGGTTGGTTATGTGTATGGATACTGTCGCTGTCTTGCCACATGCACACATAGACAGCTCTCCATACCCACACCATGGATAAGTTTACGCTGAGCACTGTGTTTTAAAGGTAGTTTAGGTGAGGAGGTGTGGTGAAAGGGAGTTCCATAATAGCTTCTTGAAATGATTTTGGGTTTTTTATGTTGGTAATTTTTAGTGGAATCATATTCTTCACAAAGCGGTGCACCAAGCGAGAACTGGGCCAGTGGCATTGATGGCCAACGAAACAGATACATTAGTGGGTTGGTGTTGCGTCTTTGTTATGTTTGTGCCTTGTGCCGGTTCATGTTTGTTTTTTGGAATTTCTAAGAGTACGCATACCGTACGTGTAGCTATCATTAATCTTACATATAACCTGATGCATATCCTATCTACGGCAACAGTTGTGGATAAATAATTCTAGTGACAAGTCGGTCACTGCGAACTTGCGTCACAGTTTCCCACACACGATGCACTTTCGACCTCGTAGCCTTTGTGTTCGACTGACCGGACATTAGCACAGGCGTTAGAAGCTGCGTGTTGAATTCTGGGTGCGGGGAGAGGCCGAATTAAAATGTTGATGGCTGGGGCATACTGAGGAAATGGCTTGACTGAAATTATGTGTTTTGTTTTGTTGTAAATGTCTAATAGTTTCGACTGGCGGTTAAGAATTTAAGCGTCTACAGTATACTATGAGAACCCTGGTCAAATGGCCGACTTGGGTGTAATTAATGCATGGGCCTTTGTTCTTCTCTTTAAAATATGTGCAAACAGCGGAGTATGATCGAAGCCGGTGTATGCAACAGCTAGGGAGCTGCCGAAATTGGCAAAAAAATCAATCGCGTTGTCGTTGCACAGCGTTGTAACCTGCTTAGCTTACCGTTGAGGAATTAATCACGCACGCCTAATAGTCGTGAATAATGCAGATACATTCAGGCGGTATCACCGCATATACCCGGTCTACATTGCAGCTGGACATGGCCTAGGTATAAGTATTGTGTAGCCATCAGCACAGCCAAAGTTTGATGGTTAACCACTAATATAACCACTGCATAACATCACAATCACTGCCACAATGTTAAACCTTACAGTATAACCATCACACCAGCCCCATTGTCACCATACATAACCACCACTACCACCATCATTATCATCATCACAACGACTTTTACCTTGATGCGGGCTCCGCCTGTCGGGATCTCCGGGATCGGGTCGTCCGGCCGGATCTGGAAGCTATCCGTGATGCTCTCTCTGTTGATCCGCTTCATGTTGGACGCGCAGCTGCAGTTGCGCAGTCTCGGTCGTACGCTGTCCAGCTCCGCCTCGATGTTCGACGTGTCTGAGTCCACTGACTCGGTTGAATACCCTCTGAAAACCGCCGTCGACATGTTGTCAACAATGCACACACCGTATGTAACTGACTATATTACATGTATTGCCAGTGTCCGAGTATAGCATGCACGTTGGGTTTTCGATAGCGTAGGTGAAAGTTGTCTGCCGTGTGCGCGACGAGGCAGTCCTTTATGTTGTCGGAGGCGGCGGCGGCGGTGGTGGTGGTGGTGACTGCGGCTGTTGTAAACACACTCGCATCGTTCGCGAAAGAGGGAACATGCCAGCCACACGCCGCTGACATTCGCTGCTCTCGTGTCGGTCGGCTGCCGTGGCTGGTGGCATATCGATTATTTTTCCTATTTTATTCAGCTTTATTACAATGTTACTGCATGCACTTGAGTTAAATAACGTGCCGATGATTACAAAGCTTTGCGTGTGCGTGTGTAGATCAAATAATGAAAGGCATTAAAGGTAATTTTAGAAGTAATATGCAATGAAGTCTCTGGACCCTTGGCGAAACATTCACATGATGTTCGGGACGAAACAGATAACAGTAGAATTATATTTAAAAATTGTGGTTCATTACCCCGGGGTTCGTTACAACACACCTGGGCGGTCAGCATGTTAGAATATATATATATATATATATATATATATATATATATATATATATAGTTTTTAATCTATAAAATGATGTTACTATAAAAACTATCACACTGTGTACTTTTAATGGCCTGTTTAATTAAAGGTGTCCGAACAAGACATGCGCAAGGCCACAAGACATGCGCAAGGCCACCATAGAGGCTGCTTGGTCTCATGTCAGGTTGTTAAGCTTGTCACGCCACTACGTCTCTCATTACCGACATTAGGCCTATATTTAGTGTATACAAATTGTTTTTCGGCGACAAATTGCCGCTGAAATCGAAGAAGGCAGTCTTAGTGTTGGCCACGGCCCTAATGCTGTTTAGAACGCGTAACAATATTGCGGAACCGGGTCCTTTACAGAACCTGGCTGTATTGGAGTAGACAGAACTTCGATATGTATCTAATCTACACAGCTGTCCCTGATGTCGGGTTTATTGGCTACGAATTAATTTTGATGTAGAAGCGATAGACTTAATCCAGCGGATCTCAGTGGCCTTGTTATACGCTCTTCTTAAACGAAGAAGGACACCCACCCACCCACCCACCCACCCACCCACACACACACACACACACACACACACACACACACACACACACACACACACACACACACACACACACACACACACACACACAGGGCCTACACGCAAGCAAAATGCGCTCGCGCGTTCTCTCTCTCTCTCTCTCTCTCTCTCTCTCATATTTTCGCACATTAACATAAAATTGTTTTAATTGCTAACGTTCCCAGAAACTCATACGACCGCGATTCCTTTATATGGTTCGTGTTGGCCAGACACTAATTGCCGAATGCAGCACGTGTACGGAGCCGCGTGTGCACGTGTACGGAGCCGCGTGTGCACGTGTACGGAGCCGCGTGTGCACATCGACAAGTCGACGTATAATTCACGTAACGCCGATAGATCCGCCGACTGCGTGCTCGGTGACGCGCACGCACACCATTAGACATGCCGCGCTTGCGTGGGCGACGCGAGGTCATGTTCGTCGGAACGTGCGTGCGTGTTTCGCGCGTGCAGCGCGAGCAGCGCGTGACAGTGTGGAACCATTGTGGACAATAATTAAAAGGTAAATCACTGACGCGTTGTGTTGTAAATATGTATACACCATCCCACACGCACACTGGTGCGCACGTGACACTTCTAATGTGAACATTTGTGTACACATATTTTTGCTTCATGCCCACGATTTCTGGACAAAACCGTAAACATCTGCTTTGCTCGTTCCACTGTAAATCACTTGTCACGCTGTTGTCATTTGCGCCGTCACATCTTCATGACAAGTGACGCGAGTCGCGAGAAGAACGCTCGTATCGAAACAATATACTGTTTAGACATAATTATTTTCTTTAAATAAAGAATAATACCGTACTTGAGAAAGATTGTATACGCAAACGTACAACAAGTCATTCGGGTTCGCCTTGTTGTTGTCATCATTACGAGTAAATAATATTACGTAAGTGAAAAAATTGTATTTACAGGTATTTTGTGACGTCGACTTGTTTCCGGGAAGAGTGTTCCACTCGCGACCCTCTACGCTCTGTCCACTATACACTGTCCTCACTATTCACGGGTCACGATGTCGAGATATCACGTCACGACTTCCTTCGCGTTTCTTCCTCACGTCGTTGTGGCTGGGCCACTGCTCTTGGTGTTATATTTCTTTGTACTGAATCCAGAACGACCCCGACAATCATTTATATCTTGGAGCGCGCTGACCGAATTTGTCAACATCAACAGTTGCAGGCGTCATCAAATAAGGGTAAAACCGGCACATGCTAGTAAATAGGTGAAACACATTTAACGCTGTCTGTATTGCGTTGAATGAACGCCGTTTCTTTGTCGTTCCTAGATCATTGTAATCCACACAAGACGACAATGCTGCCGGATCTAGTGCAGTTATTTGTGTTGTGAATGGGATTTAGCGGACAACGCTCGGATGTAACAATAGTAGTTGGTATAGTACTGACCTTGCGCTAACACAAACGCTGTGAAACCAACCAACAACCCGGCGCGAAGTGTTTACTGTCGACGTGCGTCAGGTGTGACGCATGTTTTCAGAAGCGCAAGTTCATTGACGGACGCTTCTGGAAGTCATCTTTGCATTTCTTATAGTGTCACCAAGGAGCAGATCGCCAGACAATCCGTACCGGAGACACCAGCGAGTACTAATGAGGAAACGCTTGTTAATTAGTACTGAATGGTCATTGTATGTTTGACGCTTTCGACGTGTTCGACTATAAATGGTTGTACGTTAATATAACCAGTAGTGAATAATTTTTCTTCCAATAAACTTGTTTGTTTGATTCGCCCGCGGATCTAGCTCGTGTATAAACTGTATCGTCCCAGTCGTTCTGGTATGTTTATTCTAAGATACCGTTTATAACTGCTCATTCTCCTCGACATAATGTATTGTGTATTTGCATGTGAACAATCAAACTTATCGAATCGAATATTTTTAAACATCAAAAAGAACAATAAGAATTAAATACAAAGAACGAGAAATAATGTTGTTGTTGTAAGGTTTGATGATAGTTATAAACCCAAACACAACGTTTACTGCAAACTAGGTAATAAGAAATTACCTGAATACTTTATCCTTATTCTATATGCAGTGTCTCATGTCTCGTTTACTTCGGTAATCCGTTTTGTGGCAACAATCTCGACACACTGTTCACAGAGAATTGATGTTCTGCTGATTTTGACATCTGGATGTGTAAAAATTTATCGATGCAGCAAATAGAACGGGTCTAAGTAATTAGCACATAATTTTTGTGCGAGCCAACATTGGCACCTAGAGCCTGGAATCACAAAGATACTCCTGTAGACGTGATTGGATAAGGTCATTCCTCTTTGGCTCAGAGTTATAATGGCAAGATTCCTACTCTGAGTTAATGCCAAATACCTTTCACAGTCGTAGACGCATCCAGCGATCCTAAATACGTCACTGGTTGCATAAAACACATCCATGACTCAGAGTAGGTAGACAATTGGCAATACGTTCTTTCGTTTTATCTAATGGTTGTGACATTATACTGTCCGTTTGTGCGGCGTATATATTGATCTATTACCCCCCCCCGGGGGCCATTAGTTTGCATAGGTGTCAGCATTACTGCTTTCGGGCGTTTTGTTTGTTTTTTTGCAATTTTCAAAAACAAACACAATTCACAGTAAAATCGATATTTGTTGCACAAGAGGGTAATCTTGGCACGTGTTATTTCTGTGGTCTGGAATGATTTCTCATTTTCTCGCGCGTGTGTTCACCACGAACGAAACAGGCACATCAAAATGGCGACCCGTTAAAATAGCAGGTTAAAAGACGAAGAAAACGCTAAATACAACACATGTTAACTGGAGGAGGAGGTTTCCCGCTTTTCAAGAGCACTTTTCCGCCTTTCCATGAACAAATGTTGACACCTAGAGTTCGTCAACGTAGACAAGCTGGCGGCATAACACAGGACTTTGCTCCACTATAAGGCTTAGTGACGCTATCCGACAACGACCAGTATTGACGCGGTCAGGGTCCACATAATCTTCTGGATTATTATTTGAGGTCACCGAACTGTAAACACCGCCTTGGAGTGAAACACTGAGGACAAACTCGAAGCCACGGAAGACGACAGTTTGTCCTGGTTTCGTCAGCAGCTGGCGCTCAAAAACAGCGGTTGTGAGCGTGAATGTGTTTTGCCGAGCGGAGCCATTGATTTTAATTAGCTGTCGGATGTTGTCACACGATGTTCCAGTTGATCGTCAATAACGCAGAGTTAGTTTTTAATATAACTGCAGCAAGAACATCACGCGTTCGCTCATTCATGACTCGCCCATCTGTTGTAGTTCAACCTCTCTTGTCCTTCGCCAGGTCGTCTTTGGTCGTCGTCTTTGGTCGTCGTCTTCCTTCAGTGGTCCATCGTAATAAGGCGCAGACAATGTATCGACACTCTGTACAAAGGATATGAAATCCAATTCCATCTTGTTTGTTTATGATCTTGTTTAGGGCATTTGAAATAGTAGTCGCGGTGTATCACGGGAGGGTTTTGAAGGTGTGTATAGATTTTGGCGGAGACGGCCCCGAAGCACGAGTAAGCATTACTATTTGTTTTGTTTTAAGTGTCAACGGTAAGTACGTTTGGGGCAGGATTACACGAGTATGCGATCGTTACGCAACGTACTCAGCATATCTGCATATGTTGGCAATATATTGACATCATAACGTTTTAGAATTATTGATGGATTCTTCTACCATCACGCAAACTGTTGACATGACCTTCGACGGGGAATGAATCAATCGAAATAAAAAACGAGAGGTTTATAACGGTGATGTCTACGCCTATTTCAGCGCCACCCTATAACCTGTGTTTTCTGGTTATGATATTGTCTACTCCTTCCTCGTGTGTTACTTGGATCAATATTATATAATTGTCTTGCCTAGACAGTATACAGTAAACATACGTCAGGTTACGTTTCAGCCAAAGGGGGGCCACGACCCAATGCCCCCCCCCCAAATAGGCCACAAAGTCTGCTATTTATGTCTCTGCAAACGTATCCATCACTACAATTAAATTAATTCATTGGAGTTTGACAGTTCACTATTGTGTATTTAGACACTATTTCAGTCTTCAATGTGCTTATCTTGAGGTCAATGTGTTGTGTGAAGTGTGAAGTGTGTCAGTCTGTGTCGTGAATGTGTGTTTCGTGCTGTGGTAGTAACCTCAGTAACGCGGCAAGAATATACAATTTGAATAACTTGTTTCGGTAATTTTCATTAGGGCTACGTTACAGCCAGAATATGTATATACAGGTTTCAAGAATGACCGACAATATGAAACTACGTCGACAGCGTTTACATTGCATGCCATTTTAAATGAGTTGTTTTGGAAATTGTTTTGAAAATATATTGCAAAATGGTAATTACAGTAACCAAATAATAAAGTTGTAAATAACTTTTTCACACTATAGCGTTTATTATGTTCTTGAACAATTTACAATTTGCTTTATAATTTCACGTCAGATCAAACATTAAATAACTTACCTTTCGAGCGAAAATGTTTCTTAAAAAACACATCCAACACTGACAGTGGTCAATTTTGACCTGCCCGGTGACTGGCAGTGAAAACTTGACGAGTTCGGCCTAATAACCTGTGTGCTAACGCAAACGGTCAGTGACTGTATGTTGTCATAATTTAAAACCCTAGTTACATAATACTCGAAAACATTAAACCGACTCTCTTTATCAACACTGAACTGTCACACCCTCCAAATCATGCTAACTCGTAATCCACATCCTATTGAGTACCCGGGTACTCTTTACATGCAGGTTAATAGCGTATGAATACTATTTGTGTCCGGTGCCACATTAATCGCTGTCTTTTATATAGACTAGGGTGTATTTTACTTACCCTTGATTCAGGACTAAACCTTTCACCTGTCTTTCATCTGGTCCTTGTACTTGTGTGGATATTATCTTACCTGGACTGGATGTGGTCCAGTTTTGCAGTTTTGTGCTAATTTTGCGTTTAAATCTCTGTTCACCTGTAATTAACGCCGGTTTTATTCTGAAATAGTGGGCACTATATTGTGGGATAGAATGTGCCTAGAAGGTGTCATCGAGCACTTTGGGTTCAGACCACAAGTATACGTCATGCAGCGTTTCGCCAAAAATGTAGTGTATAAAATTCGCAAGTTTACCGATTTCAGTGATTTTATCTGATAATATTGTTGTAATCAGCCAGCCAGTTTAGTGCACTTGAAATATCCGTCGTGGCGCATCGCGAGAGGGACTTTATTGGCTTACGTGTGTAGATATTGGTGGAGACGTCCACGAGTAAACACGGAGTAAATATTACTATCTGTTGTGTTTAAATGTCAACGGGGAGCACGTTTGGGGGCTAGATTACAAGAATATGCGGTCGTAAGCTAACGTACTCAGCATATGTTGGCGACATAATGACATTAACGTTTTTAGAAATATTGATGGATTCTTCTGCAATCACGCATGCAAACTGATGACATGACCTCTGACGGGTAAATTAATCCACCGTGTTCTAACTCATTGACATTCATTCAAGGCTTGTACGGCCCCGATTCGACTTAGTTTTTTAGTTTGGAATACATGTAAAATAATGGGCTCGTCAGTTCATGTGATATATGTAATATGATGCAGGTAAAATATAATTACTGGTTGATTTATAAAGGTAAGATCTACGCCCTTGTTAGCGCCGTTGTACATACGCAGCGATCAGCTGTTCGTCAGCTGTGCGGTACTCGCGTCCAACGAGTCCTCGCGCTGTCCACTCGCAGCGACTCGGGCGGGGTCACCTGAGGACGCCGTGACCCAGTTATTTCACTATTGATGCTACATGTTTACTTCGTCCTCCCGATCTTTTAGCATCCGCGAAGTGGGACACCGGGCTATCTTAGTTGTTTCTCTAGCGGTTTATTCTGCGGCGCAGTATTCCTGGCACAGGCAAAGCGCCGTATGTAATATAATATATCGTTTGCTAAGCGCGCTAGCCTGCACAAATAGCGTGCCTTGTACGATTGTAAAAACAGTGACATCAGGGAACGCATAGGTTATAGCTCGCGTGTCAGTGTTTCGCAGCGAAACTATCCCAGTTCCTGCTTAAATTTCCTCGATTATATAATAACAGAAAACGTTGATTGCGTGGTGGCCCGTCAGTGAAATATTGACCGCTTTATGTAGCTGATAAACGATAAAACATGTGCCTATTTTGGAAACATTAATAAAAGTTATTATATTTAAAATATTGAAGCAGCAAGACCATGTTGATAAATTTAGGTCTGGAACATTTTCGGCCCACGACGTTTCGGCCCTTCGGTTAGAACAAGACATTTCAACCTTCGATATCCTCGAGCACGTCGATCTAAAGTTACTCATCGCTACGGGATCTGGTCAGAGGGGATCTGGTCAGAGGGGATCTGCTCAGAGGTATCTGGTGTCTGACTTATCGTGACGGTCAAAGGTATCGGAACAACACTGGACCACATCCCTGTATTTACCAGATATGTATATGTCTATATTGTGTTAAAAAATGATATATATTTCGTGTATTTACGATTTGTAAAATGTGCAGATTTGAGGTTCCATGTTGAAAAAACAGGGAGATCTTCTGATATCTGTTTGTGTGGCAACTTTCCAACTTCTTAACAAAACAGTTCATTAACTGGTGCGGCAACTGCGACAATATCTAATTGCATGTTGATCAGGTGGATCGACCAGGGGTGATCATACATGTTAAGTCTCCTGCATTCGCCAGGAGACTCCTGGAAATCCACCAAAGCTACTGATATCCTGCAAAGGAGAACCAATCTCCTGGATTTTCAGTGAAACCAAAACAATTTTGTTTTCTATGTTATTTTCCGAACTCGGCATGGCCTAATTGAGTTTTATTTCCGGCTGACTCGAGTATGTTTTTCTCAGTCAACAGAAAATGGTCAATATCGGTTCTGATTGGCCTGATTTTCCGAGACTACCCGATTTACGTATAAATCCCCAATTTTATTAGACCCTCCGATTTACGTATAAATCCCCGTTTTTCCGAGACCCTCCGATTTACGTCTAAATCTCCTGGATTGGCATTTCTGAAACTTAACATGTATGGGTGATAATTAACGCCACCACTGGTTCACGAACACGTAGGGAACAACGTGCAAAACCGGCTCCTTAAGCTAGACTTGTGATAAAGTTGACATTTTATTAAAACATAATTTTTTTTTTTTTCTACAGAATCGTCTTCTTCACTTAGGGACTGTTCACAGTTGTCGATATTTACCTATTCGCATACATGGCATATTTAGGGGTGTCGGGGGGGGGGTTAATGCCCGCATACTAATTTTTTTTAATATCGGTCGCATGAGAAATTTGACCACCGCTGCGTCACATACCCGGCGTGGTGAATGCTGCTACTGTTTTAAATCGCGTCACGGTTGACGGCGCGATACAGTAATACATACCCCGCGCGGTACAGTAATACAGTCAGACATCTTGGAAATTCACAACTTCGTGGAATAAAAACACAAAGATAACCATTGCAGATAAATGTCTGTAAACATAGTCTGATGGTTCTTATCGCATGTCCCATATACGTTCAACCTGTTATAACATTTTTGCATCCAGCTATTTTCAATGTAGAACATTATCAGCAGTTTAAAGCACTAATGTTAGGAGGGGGCGATGGGGGGCATGCAAATTAGTAGGCTTTGTACGAATAGGTAAACGTCGACAATTATGAATGACCCCTTATCTCTCGCTACGTATCTACTTATCTCGCTACGTATCTATTTATTTATGGCGCCTTATTGTCTACATTAGTATTATAGAAAAGGTGTTTCAAAGCACCACCCGATTTGTTTTCTTTAAAAAATGTGCTCGCAAAACGGACCCCTTCAAATCCACGTTTACTACAAAACCATCATCACACATTTCGAAAGCAAATTGTCCACACTCGTACCATACACAGTCCTGTTGTCCACGCCGTACGTTGTCCACACTCGTACTACACACAGTCCTGGTGTCCACGCCGTACGTTGTCCACACTCGTACCATGCACAGTCCTGGTGTCCACGCCGTACGTTGTCCACACTCGTACCATTCACAGTCCTGGTGTCCACGCCGTACGTTGTCCACACTCGTACCATACACAGTCCTGGTGTCCACGCCGTACGTTGTCCACACTCGTACCATGCACAGTCCTGGTGTCCACGTCGTACGTTGTCCACACTCGTACCATGCACAGTCCTGGTGTCCACGCCGTACGTTGTCCACACTCGTACCATTCACAGTCCTGGTGTCCACGCCGTACGTTGTCCACACTCGTACCATGCACAGTCCTGGTGTCCACGCCGTACGTTGTCCACACTCGTACCATGCACAGTCCTGGTGTCCACGCCGTACGTTGTCCACACTCGTACCATGCACAGTCCTGGTGTCCACGCCGTACGTTGTCCACACTCGTACCATGCACAGTCCTGGTGTCCACGCCGTACGTTGTCCACACTCGTACCATGCACAGTCCTGGTGTCCACGCCGTACGTTGTCCACACTCGTACCATGCACAGTCCTGGTGTCCACGCCGTACGTTGTCCACACTCGTACCATGCACAGTCCTGGTGTCCACGCCGTACGTTGTCCACACTCGTACCATGCACAGTCCTGGTGTCCACGCCGTACGTTGTCCACACTCGTACCATGCACAGTCCTGGTGTCCACGCCGTACGTTGTCCACACTCGTACCATGCACAGTCCTGGTGTCCACGCCGTACGTTGTCCACACTCGTACCATGCACAGTCCTGGTGTGTCCACGCCGTACGTTGTCCACACTCGTACCATGCACAGTCCTGGTGTCCACGCCGTACGTTGTCCACACTCGTACCGTGCACAGTCCTGGTGTGTCCACGCCGTACGTTGTCCACATTCGTACCGTGCACAGTCCTGGTGTCCACGCCGTACGTTGTCCACACTCGTACCGTGCACAGTCCTGGTGTCCACGCCGTACGTTGTCCACACTCGTACCGTGCACAGTCCTGGTGTGTCCACGCCGTACGTTGTCCACACTCGTACCGTGCACAGTCCTGGTGTCCACGTCGTACGTTGTCCACACTCGTACCATGCACAGTCCTGGTGTCCACGCCGTACGTTGTCCACACTCGTACCATTCACAGTCCTGGTGTCCACGCCGTACGTTGTCCACACTCGTACCATGCACAGTCCTGGTGTCCACGCCGTACGTTGTCCACACTCGTACCATGCACAGTCCTGGTGTCCACGCCGTACGTTGTCCACACTCGTACCATGCACAGTCCTGGTGTCCACGCCGTACGTTGTCCACACTCGTACCATTCACAGTCCTGGTGTCCACGCCGTACGTTGTCCACACTCGTACCATGCACAGTCCTGGTGTCCACGCCGTACGTTGTCCACACTCGTACCATGCACAGTCCTGGTGTCCACGCCGTACGTTGTCCACACTCGTACCATGCACAGTCCTGGTGTCCACGCC
This sequence comes from Lamellibrachia columna, assembly GCA_963662155.1. NCBI lineage: Eukaryota > Metazoa > Annelida > Polychaeta > Sabellida > Siboglinidae > Lamellibrachia > Lamellibrachia columna. Next base: position 17,755,010 of record OY759271.1, on the reverse strand, counting down.
GTACGTTGTCCACACTCGTACCATGCACAGTCCTGGTGTCCACGCCGTACGTTGTCCACACTCGTACCATGCACAGTCCTGGTGTCCACGCCGTACGTTGTCCACACTCGTACCATGCACAGTCCTGGTGTCCACGCCGTACGTTGTCCACACTCGTACCATGCACAGTCCTGGTGTCCACGCCGTACGTTGTCCACACTCGTACCATGCACAGTACTGGTGTGTCCACGCCGTACGTTGTCCACACTCGTACCATGCACAGTCCTGGTGTGTCCACGCCGTACGTTGTCCACACTCGTACCATGCACAGTCCTGGTGTCCACGCCGTACGTTGTCCACACTCGTACCATGCACAGTCCTGGTGTGTCCACGCCGTACGTTGTCCACATTCGTACCGTGCACAGTCCTGGTGTCCACGCCATACGTTGTCCACACTCGTACCATGCACAGTCCTGGTGTCCACGCCGTACGTTGTCCACACTCGTACCGTGCACAGTCCTGGTGTCCACGCCGTACGTTGTCCACACTCGTACCATGCACAGTCCTGGTGTCCACGCCGTACGTTGTCCACACTCGTACCATGCACAGTCCTGGTGTCCACGCCGTACGTTGTCCACACTCGTACCATGCACAGTCCTGGTGTCCACGCCGTACGTTGTCCACACTCGTACCATGCACAGTCCTGGTGTCCACGCCGTACGTTGTCCACACTCGTACCATGCACAGTCCTGTTGTGTCCACGCCGTACGTTGTCCACACTCGTACCATGCACCGCCCTTTTGTCCACGCCGTACGTTGTCCACACTCGTACCATGCACAGTCCTGGTGTGTCCACGCCGTACGTTGTCCACACTCGTACCATGCACAGTCCTGTTGTGTCCACGCCGTACGTTGTCCACACTCGTACCATGCACAGTCCTGGTGTCCACGCCGTACGTTGTCCACACTCGTACCATGCACAGTCCTGGTGTCCACGCCGTACGTTGTCCACACTCGTACCATGCACAGTCTTGTTGTGTCCACGCCGTACGTTGTCCACACTCGTACCATGCACAGCCCTTTTGTCCATGCCGTACGTTGTCCACACTCGTACCATGCACAGTCCTGGTGTGTCCACGCCGTACGTTGTCCACACTCGTACCATGCACAGTCCTGTTGTGTCCACGCCGTACGTTGTCCACACTCGTACCATGCACAGCCCTTTTGTCCACGCCGTACGTTGTCCACACTCGTACCATGCACAGTCCTGGTGTCCACGCCGTACGTTGTCCACACACGTACCATGCACAGTCCTGTTGTGTCCACGCCGTACGTTGTCCACACTCGTACCATGCACAGTCCTGGTGTGTCCACGCCGTACGTTGTCCACACTCGTACCATGCACAGTCCTGGTGTCCACGCCGTACGTTGTCCACACTCGTACCATGCACAGTCCCGGTGTGTCCACGCCGTACGTTGTCCACATTCGTACCGTGCACAGTCCTGGTGTCCACGCCATACGTTGTCCACACTCGTACCATGCACAGTCCTGGTGTCCACGCCGTACGTTGTCCACACTCGTACCGTGCACAGTCCTGGTGTGTCCACGCCGTACGTTGTCCACACTCGTACCATGCACAGTCCTGGTGTCCACGCCGTACGTTGTCCACACTCGTACCATGCACAGTCCTGGTGTCCACGCCGTACGTTGTCCACACTCGTACCATGCACAGTCCTGGTGTCCACGCCGTACGTTGTCCACACTCGTACCATGCACAGCCCTTTTGTCCATGCCGTACGTTGTCCACACTCGTACCATGCACAGTCCTGGTGTGTCCACGCCGTACGTTGTCCACACTCGTACCATGCACAGTCCTGTTGTGTCCACGCCGTACGTTGTCCACACTCGTACCATGCACAGCCCTTTTGTCCACGCCGTACGTTGTCCACACTCGTACCATGCACAGTCCTGGTGTCCACGCCGTACGTTGTCCACACACGTACCATGCACAGTCCTGTTGTGTCCACGCCGTACGTTGTCCACACTCGTACCATGCACAGCCCTTTTGTCCACGCCGTACGTTGTCCACACTAGTACCATGCACAGTCCTGGTGTGTCCACGCCGTACGTTGTCCACACTCGTACCATGCACAGTCCTGGTGTCCACGCCGTACGTTGTCCACACTCGTACCATGCACAGTCCTGGTGTCCACGCCGTACGTTGTCCACACTCGTACCATGCACAGTCCTGGTGTCCACGCCGTACGTTGTCCACACTCGTACCATGCACAGTCCTGGTGTGTCCACGCCGTACGTTGTCCACACTTGTACCATGCACAGTCCTGGTGTCCACGCCGTACGTTGTCCACACTCGTACCATACACAGTCCTGGTGTCCACGCCGTACGTTGTCCACACTCGTACCATGCACAGTCCTGGTGTCCACGCCGTACGTTGTCCACACTCGTACCATGCACAGTCCTGGTGTCCACGCCGTACGTTGTCCACACTCGTACCATGCACAGCCCTTTTGTCCATGCCGTACGTTGTCCACACTCGTACCATGCACAGTCCTGGTGTGTCCACGCCGTACGTTGTCCACACTCGTACCGTGCACAGTCCTGGTGTCCACGCCATACGTTGTCCGCACTCGTACCATGCACAGTCCTGGTGTCCACGCCGTACGTTGTCCACACTCGTACCGTGCACAGTCCTGGTGTGTCCACGCCGTACGTTGTCCACACTCGTACCATGCACAGTCCTGGTGTCCACGCCGTACGTTGTCCACACTCGTACCATGCACAGTCCTGGTGTCCACGCCGTACGTTGTCCACACTCGTACCATGCACAATCCTGGTGTCCACTCCGTACGTTGTCCACACGCGTACCATGCACATCCCTTTTGTCCATGCCGTACGTTGTCCACACTCGTACCATGCACAGTCCTGGTGTGTCCACGCCGTACGTTGTCCACACTCGTACCATGCACAGTCCTGGTGTGTCCACGCCGTACGTTGTCCACACTCGTACCATGCACAGTCCTGTTGTGTCCACGCCGTACGTTGTCCACACTCGTACCATGCACAGCCCTTTTGTCCACGCCGTACGTTGTCCACACTCGTACCATGCACAGTCCTGGTGTCCACGCCGTACGTTGTCCACACACGTACCATGCACAGTCCTGTTGTGTCCACGCCGTACATTGTTCACACTCGTACCATGCACAGCCCTTTTGTCCACGCCGTACGTTGTCCACACTAGTACCATGCACAGTCCTGGTGTGTCCACGCCGTACGTTGTCCACACTCGTACCATGCACAGTCCTGGTGTCCACGCCGTACGTTGTCCACACTCGTACCATGCACAGTCCTGGTGTCCACGCCGTACGTTGTCCACACTCGTACCATGCACAGTCCTGGTGTCCACGCCGTACGTTGTCCACACTCGTACCATGCACAGTCCTGGTGTGTCCACGCCGTACGTTGTCCACACTTGTACCATGCACAGTCCTGGTGTCCACGCCGTACGTTGTCCACACTCGTACCATACACAGTCCTGGTGTCCACGCCGTACGTTGTCCACACTCGTACCATGCACAGTCCTGGTGTCGACGCCGTACGTTGTCCACACTCGTACCATGCACAGTCCTGGTGTCAACGCCGTACGTTGTTCACACTCGTACCATGCACAGTCCTGGTGTCCACGCCGTACGTTGTCCACACTCGTACCATGCACAGTCCTGGTGTCCACGCCGTACGTTGTCCACACTCGTACCATGCACAGTCCTGGTGTCCACGCCGTACGTTGTTCACACTCGTACCATGCACAGTCCTGGTGTCGACGCCGTACGTTGTCCACACTCGTACCATGCACAGTCCTGGTGTCCACGCCGTACGTTGTCCACACTCGTACCGTGCACAGTCCTGGTGTCCACGCCGTACGTTGTTCACACTCGTACCATGCACAGTCCTGGTGTCCACGCCGTACGTTGTCCACACACGTACCGTGCACAGTCCCGGTGTCCACGCCATACGTTGTCCACACTCGTACCATGCACAGTCCTGGTGTCCACGCCGTACGTTGTCCACACTCGTACCATGCACAGTCCTGGTGTCCACGCCGTACGTTGTCCACACTCGTACCATGCACAGTCCTGGTGTCCACGCCGTACGTTGTCCACACTCGTACCATGCACAGTCCTGGTGTCCACGCCGTACGTTGTTCACACTCGTACCATGCACAGTCCTGGTGTCCACGCCGTACGTTGTCCACACTCGTACCATGCACAGTCCTGGTGTGTCCACGCCGTACGTTGTCCACACTCGTACCATGCACAGTCCTGGTGTCGACGCCATACGTTGTCCACACTCGTACCATGCACAGTCCTGGTATCCACGCCGTACGTTGTCCACACTGGTACCATGCACAGTCCTGGTGTCCACGCCGTACGTTGTCTACACTCGTACCATACACAGTCCTGGTGTCCACGCCGTACGTTGTCCACACTCGTACCATGCACAGTCCTGGTGTCCACGCCGTACGTTGTCCACACTCGTACCATGCACAGTCCTGGTATCCACGCCGTACGTTGTCCACACTCGTACCATGCACAGTCCTGGTATCCACGCCGTACGTTGTCCACACTCGTACCATGCACAGTCCTGGTGTCCACGCCGTACGTTGTCCACACTCGTACCATGCACAGTCCTGGTGTCCACGCCGTACGTTGTCCACACTCGTACCATGCACAGTCCTGGTGTCCACGCCGTACGTTGTCCACACTCGTACCATGCACAGTCCTGGTGTCCACGCCGTACGTTGTCCACACTCGTACCATGCACAGTCCTTGTGTCCACGCCGTACGTTGTCCACACTCGTACCATGCACAGTCCTGGTGTCCACGCCGTACATTGTCCACACTCGTACCATGCACAGTCCTGGTGTCCACGCCGTACGTTGTCCACACTCGTACCATGCACAGTCCTGGTGTCCACGCCGTACGTTGTCGACACTCGTACCATGCACAGTCCTGGTGTCCACGCCGTACGTTGTCCACACTCGTACCATGCACAGTCCTGGTGTCCACGCCGTACGTTGTCCACACTCGTACCATGCACAGTCCTGGTGTCCATGCCGTACGTTGTCCACACTCGTATCATGCAGCCACCATGTGGGGAGAAGTAAGCCACCATGCGGGGAGAAGTAAGCCACCATGTGGGGAGAAGTGAGCCACCATGTGGGGAGAAGTGAGCCATCATGTGGGGAGAAGTAAGCCACCATGTGGGGAGAAGTGAGCCACCATGTGGGGAGAAGTAAGCCACCATGTGGGGAGAAGTGAGCCACCATGTGGGGAGAAGTGAGCCATCATGTGGGGAGAAGTAAGCCACCATGTGGGGAGAAGTGAGCCACCATGTGGGGAGAAGTAAGCCACCATGTGGGGAGAAGTGAGCCACCATGTGGGGAGAAGTAAGCCACCGTGTGGGGAGAAGTGAGCCACGGTGTGGGGAGAAGTAAGCCATCATGTGGGGAGAAGTATAGTCATATAATATTTTCATTTGTCCCAAACTTAGCCGAGTTCCATAACTTATAAGCTAAAATGTTTCCTCCTAATATAGCAAAGGCTCACATTTCAAATGTGAACCTTTGCTGTATTAGGGGTGTCTTTGAAACATGTTACTGGGTTGGCTCAATCCACGTTAAGTGGTACAATTAGTCCGGGAGCCCAGAACTTTTATTTCTTTAAACGAAGCCAAAAGGTTTCACCCCACGGACTACCCCACGGACTGAAGGGACCACCCCACGGACTGAAGGGACCACCCCACGGACTGAAGGGACCACCCCCCGACATCCCCAAAATGCGTTGCTGCCGGATCTGGGCTGGGGTCGCCCCTGAAACCACCCGTCAACGGGGGCAAAAAATTACATTTATTTATGGGAAGGCTAAAACAGTGTAAAATGTTCCCATGCGGTTCCCTGACTATTAATGCCAGCAATTTTAGGTGGGGGTTCAAAGGCTGAGAAAAGGTACATATATTTATGGGAATTGCGCCAAGCCTAAAAACGATGTCAAATCTTCCCTTGGGGTTCCTTAAGCATAGAATGATCAATTCCCGCAATTTTAGGTGTGGGCTTTCCCCTGCCAGCAACCCCCAAAGGGTTAGAAAAAGGGGCATTAATTTAATGGAATGACGCGATGAATAAAAACAGTGATTGATGGCGGCATCCTCGGACTTGAAACCGTGCTGCAGCCAGCAAGTCAACACGTGCAGTCATGGCCAAGGATCGTTTGGTGAACGCGTGTTCCAGTCGCGGGGGATAAGTACCTCTCACCATTGATCATATTCGGAAAGCTGCGTCGATCAGGGCATCATCAAACATTTATCCTGACCAGGCCCAACGGAAGAGTGGGACGGAGCTCCTAATAAATAGAGCATTCAGGGAAGAGTTTACCCGTTTCATCAAGGAGGAATGAAATAAACCACACTACTGGCAAATCATAGGACAGTATACATATCACATGGTGGTAAAAGCGATGAAGACCAACAAAGGCGAACTGTTACAAACAGTACCCAATTACATTGAGGGTCGACTCGAGGAGGCCGACACCCTCACCCGACACCCTCACCCGACACCTTGATTCTATGCAAACAGCGCTTCCTCCAGAAACGTTCTAGTGAGGTCTACCCATACTGACGTCCTCGCCATTCCAGTGAGGTCCACCCATACTGACGTCCTCGCCATTCTAGTGAGGTCCACCCATACTGACGTCCTCGCCATTCTAGTGAGGGCCTCCCATACTGACGTCCTCGCCATTCTAGTGAGGTCCACCCATACTGACGTCCTCGCCATTCTAGTGAGGGCCTCCCATACTGACGTCCTCGCCATTCTTCTTAGGCTTGTTAACGTTCCAGCTGTCACCTCCTTGTGTCTGCTTGTTGTACAATTTCAAAAACCTCTGACATCAACGAGGCAAGGTACAAGGCCTTCATGCGCATGAGTGGTGGCAATGAGAAGGAACTCCTGGCCAGAATAAAGAAGATTAACTGCACCTCTCTTCCCCGTGCACCAAGATGCTTGTCAATCACATCAAAAGGGCCCACTTTGTTCAAGGACCTGGAAGAGGGCCGACCAGACTGATCCGACTGGTGAGACGAGTACCACCGACTACGGATGGAACGAGACTGAAAACCTCTTGGAGCTTGACTAGTGCACTCCTGGAGTCCACCACAGCCACTGCTGCGGACGATGGGGACAGCGTGAGAGCGACGTCAGCAGGAGTCAGGCAATTTATGAATCATGTACCCACGATGATTACAATGGAAGTAATAACCATTGAGACTCGGGGGTTTAGGTTGCTGGTGGAGATAAAGCCTACATACAATTCCTGACATTGGTCATTCCGTACTCAGGGAACCCAAATGGAAGATGTGACACTGTTTTTAGCCTTGGCGTTATTTAAATAAATAAATGTCCCCCTTTTCTCACCCTTTGGCTGGCAGGGGAAGGTTCCATCTAAAACTGTTGGCATTGGTACTTCCGTACTTAGGGAACCCCAAGGGAAGATTTGACACTGTTGGCATTGGTCATTCCATACTCAAGGATCCCACGGGAACATTTAACACAGTTTTTATCCTTTGCATCATTCCATTAAATAAACGTCATTCTATTAAATAAGTACCCCCTTTCACCCTTTGGGGGTTGCTGGCAGGGGGAACAATTGTTGGCATTGGTCATTCCGACCTCAATGAATCCCAAGGTAAGATTTGATTTTTAGCGTTAGTGTCTTTCCTGTAGATAGATGCCATCTTTTTTGCACCCTTTGGGGGTTGCTGACAGGGGGAATCCCCCACCTAAAATTGCTTGCATTGGTCATTTTATACTCAGGGAACCCCAGTGGAACATTTGGCACTGTTTTTAGCTTTGGCGTAATTCCCATAAATAAATTTACTTAAATGTACTTCGATAGGTGATTCCGGCAGCAACGCATTTTTTAGATGTCGGAGTGGTGGCCCCTTCAGTCCGTGGGGGGGGGGTCAAACCTTTTAGCGTCGTTTACATAAATAAAAGCTCTGGGTTCCCAGTCTAAATCGGGATGGTATTTTGGCCACTAAACCAACTTCTGCAAATATTTGTTTGTTTGTAATCATCATGAATTGTGATGTCTGAGGCTTTATCATGTAAAATATTCTCACTCAATCTTTATTGCAAAGCACGGTGCTTTACTGTGTCAACGCAAAATGTCTTCGTAAATGACGTCACCAGTATGTATGTTTAAGAGAAATAATATCAATAAAAATGTAACAATATATTTTATTGGTAAATAATTTTTTTTTACAAAGATCACCGAACCATGGGAAAACATGAAACATACAAGTTGCAACATTGATCGGTCTAAAATGGCTTTAATGGTTGGGCATAACAAGTAATCTAGTGTAGAAAACCAATAAAGTTATTATAAAATTATGTTTATTTTCAGTTAGATACCGACTACAGTGTTAATAGTTAGTCTACTGTTGTTACGTAATCAGTTTAACATGTGTAGCAATGAATGTATGAAGTCTTTGCTTCGCTGGCTTCACGACATTTACATTGACTTTAATGTTCATCCTGACAGTGTTTGTGTTAACGTATTCTAATAACGTAAATTACGGAACTTCAATTATTCTCATAATCATTATAAATCTCAATGATTACAATGCTCAATGTTAATTAAAGAGTAAACAAATGGAAAAAATAAATAATACTTTATTTGACATTCAAATCAGTAGAAACAAATTGAATCACTAATCATATTGTGTTTACTGAACTCTAAAGAGAATTGCGCCAAGTTTCATTGCAACTACAACACAAATTAATGCAATTTAAACTTCAGAGATAGCCACAAAAGACCACTAGTCCTCTTGGGCAACATTCACTGACAACAATCAAAATGTAGTGTTGCGCTCCTAGCTCCAATTGAGCAGGTCTCATGGCGCCAGTTGTGACACTTACGACAACAAATCCAATCTTTTGTTGGAGGACTTGTGTATGTAGCATCACAAAACAAATTCGCACTTTCTTCAGCCCAACTGTCTTCTTAACAGCGCCCACTTCTCCCCTGCACGAGTGACCCACTTCTCCCCTGTGTGTGTGGCTCACTTAAGTCTCCCCCGTGTGAGTGGCCCACTTCTCCCCTGTGTGAGTGGCCCACTTCTCCCCTGTGTTAGTGGCCCACTTCTCCCCTGCATGAGTAACCCACTTCTCCCTTGTGTGTGTGTGGCTCACTTAATTCTCCCCCGTGTGAGTGGCCCACTTCTCCCCTGTGTGAGTGGCCCACTTCTCCCCTGTATGAGTGGCCCACTTCTCCCCTGTGTGAGTGGCCCACTTCTCCCCCGTGTGAGTGGCCCACTTCTCCCCTGTGTGTGTGGCTCACTTAATTCTCCCCCGTGTGAATGGCCCACTTCTCCCCTGTGTGAGTGGCTGATTTCTCCTCTGTGTTAATGGCTTACTTCTTCCCTGTGTGAGTGGCTGATTTCTTCCCTGTGTGAGTGGCTGATTTCTTCCCTGTGTGAGTGGCTGATTTCTACCCTGCGTGAGTAGCTGACTTCTTCCCTGTGTGAGTGGCTGATTTCTTCCCTGCGTGAGTGGCTGATTTCTACCCTGCGTGAGTGGCTGACTTTTTCCCTGTGTGAGTGGCTGACTTCTTCCCTGTGTGAGTGGCTGACTTCTTCCCTGTGTGAGTGGCTGACTTCTTCCCTGTGTGAGTGGCTGACGTCTTCCCTGTGTGAGTGGCTGACTTCTCCCTTGTGTGTGTGGCTGACTTCTCCCCTGTGTGTGTGGCCCACTTCTCCCTCCATGTCCTTCTGCTCAACAAGTGACAATCTTCTTCTCCTACTTAAGTTCTAGGTCTCAACTGTTGGAGCAGCCAGCACCACAGACATCACTGACTGTTGGAGCAGCCAGCACCACAGACATCACTGACTGTTGGAGCAGCCAGCACCACAGACATCACTGACTGTTGGAGCAGCCAGCACCACAGACATCACTGACTGTTGGAGCAGCCAGCACCACAGACATCACTGACTGTTGGAGCAGCCAGCACCACAGACATCACTGACTGTTGGAGCAGCCAGCACCACAGACATCACTGACTGTTGGAGCAGCCAGCACCACAGACATCACTGACTGTTGGAGCAGCCAGCACCACAGACATCACTGACCGTTGGAGCAGCCAGCACCACAGACATCACTGACCGTTGGAGCAGCCAGCACCACAGACATCACTGACCGTTGGAGCAGCCAGCACCACAGACATCACTGACCGTTGGAGCAGCCAGCACCACAGACATCACTGACCGTTGGAGCAGCCAGCACCACAGACATCACTGACCGTTGGAGCAGCCAGCACCACAGACATCACTGACTGTTGGAGCAGCCAGCACCACAGACATCACTGACCGTTGGAGCAGCCAGCACCACAGACATCACTGACTGTTGGAGCAGCCAGCACCACAGACATCACTGACTGTTGGAGCAGCCAGCACCACAGACATCACTGACTGTTGGAGCAGCCAGCACCACAGACATCACTGACTGTTGGAGCAGCCAGCACCACAGACATCACTGACTGTTGGAGCAGCCAGCACTACAGACATCACTGACTGTGGCAGTGTGGTTGTTATTATTCGTAACCTTGAATGTATGAAGATTTAGAAGGAAAAGAGTTGTCAGTCTGAGATTTTCACCCAAGAGGGTCACGTGATCAACAAAGGGGAAACTCCTGAAGGGGTGGGGGGGGGGGTTCGCACGTTGTTCCCCTATTAGGAAAGTTAAATAATGAATTGGCGAGTTAATAACTGCGTAATTTGTTTATTCCACATTTCACGACGTGACTACATAAAATGTAACTTAAAAGGTGTTGCTCGTGAGCGGGTGTTTACGACGGGTTGACGGGGTAGTTAGTGAGTCAGCGCTGGTGGTTACGTTGACCTCGCCACTGAAGGCCCCGGCCTTGAGCGGTGGCCGCCTTCGAACCGGAAGACTCCGGCTAACACGCACCGCGCACTAAAATCGAATGAATAAATAAGTAAACAATCGAGCACAATTTATCATCTTGTTTATTCACGACCCGCGGGAAGAACAGACCGTGCATCACGTGGTAGATTGCTTGTTGATGCTACAAGGCTGTAAGTCATACGACTGTGTTCGCCTATTGCTACGGCTATACATCGTAAGCGTCATATATGTATAATATGAGGGATGTTCCTGTTTACAAATTAAATCACCGTTTCGTCTGCCCAACCCATATTATAATTGGAAACCTTCACGAAACTTACTCTTTCTGAACAATCCAAATCAAGCCACGTTTACACAGGATATATTTGACACGTGGAAACTTACAGAAATGGAAGCGTACTAGAAATGTGAAGATGACAAACTGTATTATTACGGGTGGACATATTTCTGCCATGATGAAGCAAGACCACAATTCCATTCCTTGTTTAATTGGCTGCATCCGATTGAGTGGAACATATTTCCTATAGGTATAATGCCGTCTATATGCAACGATATTCAATTATTACAATGGGGCGAAATGCATCCAAGTGACAAGGTTTCAGATATTTGAACTTGGAGGTGGTCGGTGGTGGGTCTTTCTTAAATCGAACGTAGTTTTAAAGGGTATACAGGCCAGCGCCACAATAGACCTGATTGGTTGGAGACATGTCGTCATGGTCAAGGTCCGAACTACAATGGCAATGCAAGCAGGCTTTTCTCTTTATTTTGTATCTAATCTAATGAAGTGTACCGTGACTGTATTTTAATATTGTGTTTGATTTTGTGTTGAATAACATTGATGACAATAATAACATGAGGGTTTATTTTATTCATTATGTGAATATATATATATTCTTAAATGTTACCGTAATCGTGATTGTAATAATGATTGTAATCATGACTACATTAGCAATTGTGATTGCAATAATTACTGTAATCATGATTACATTAATATTCGTACTTGTAATCACCCCTCTCTGTAGCACACCACAACACCTTGTTGTTTGGTGCAATGTAATAATTTAAATAACAATAATTAACTACTGACAGTATGTAATGTTCACAGTTTTGCAACTATTATGGTAATTATGGAATTAGTGCCATCAACTAACCCTGACAAATTATATTTCAGGCTCAGGAAAGGCAAGACAAGTAATCCCATCCTGCGATGTGGGAAGGATCTGTGATGTCTATTCTGAACCGAATTGAATTGATGGAAAGTTTAGCTATGGAGATTGACCTGACACAGGTGAGTGTACTAATAGTCTGTTATAGACAAATTGTGAGGCACCCACAGTATGCAGCAGGTCGAAAAACAACCTGGAAAACTACAAAAATTCCCACTAAAATATTAATAACTTAATGATGTGAATGCCTTCTTATCTATATCCCATTTCTGTCAACAAAAATGTTACCTGCAGCATCTTGCATGTCACTACACACAATTTCATTTATATTGAGACCAACATAAAATATATCAAACGTTTATTCACATAGTAAAACAATTACCAAAGAAATAAGGCTAACTAGAATGACTGAAACCAAGACTAAACATTGACCTAAAACAGTGACTTCTACCACCGGGAAATACAACTTGGAACATGGATATCACAGTTACACACATCATTATTATGCCACAACATATCAAATATACTGGTAGTTTAGCTTAGGAAATAATTAATCTTTATAAAGCCAAGGCATTTTAACTGTTTCACCATCATCATCTGTACCAATGGCAATAGACTACTTGTTTTGATTGGACAGTAAATGTACACCAATCATGTGTAACAATATTACTTGTTCTGACTGACAGTAAATGTACACCAATCATGCATACCAATACACTACTTGTTCCTACCAACAGTAAATGTACACCAATGATCTCATTCTGGAATCTGCACCATTTCACTACTTCTTCTGACAGTAAATGTACACCAATCATGTGTATCCAATATACTACTTGTTCTGACGGAATCTACTACTTGTTCCTACCGACAGCAAATGTAAACCAAGCGTCTCATTCTCTACCAAATACACTACTTGTACTGACAGTAAATGTACACCAATCATATGTATCAATACACTACTTGTTCTGACTGATAGTACACCAACCATCTGTTCCAATACACTACTGGCAGTAAATATACACCAATACACTACTTATTCTGACTGATAGTACATGTACACCTAACATATTCAATTCACCTTTCACTCATCCAGGGGTAGAAATCAGCACACTTTCCTCTGACAGACACCCCAGTATCCGAAAGACCTTGGCTGATAGATCAGACATGAGTACAACCTGTGTCACAGTTTATGGCTGTTTGGTGTGTGGCAGGTGCAGAAAAGTGACATAAGTTTTTCTCACGAATGACAAACTTCTTCTCTTTCTCATAGGTGTCGGAGCTGCTTGAGTCATCCTTGGTTATGTCGCTGTTATCACATAGTGTGCATCATCTGCACCAATGTCTTTATTCTCACTGAATCTGATGGAAGCTTCATATAGGAGTAGTCATTATCAACATTCATTGGTGCAATAATGTCATCCATGACTACAGCAGCATTCGCGAAGTGTCGCACTTGAAATATCGTTACTGGATCGATTTGCATTTCAGCATCAGTTGTATGTGGTGCCACAGCAGTAGTAGCAGTGATGGCACTAAAGGTGACATCCGTAATGTAAAGATTGACGGCATCACCCGTAGCGCTGGATGCTTCAAAACTAGTACCTGTACTTGTACGAACCAATGGTGAATCCTTCATCTGAAAAGATTACACATACAGTGACTTGTAAATTTTACAAAATTCATCTTTTGCATAATAAAAATGAATCACAATGTGAGAAACTTTCTCTTGTATATATTATTTTTAGAATATAAGAGTGCCAGTGTCATATAGAATATATAAAGTAATCAACCACAGGGAAAAGCATTTTCCCTATGGAGCCATGTTAATTCAACCAATGGGTCTTTCACTGATCTCTTAATGTTTTTAATGAATCTGTTTGGTCAGTTTGATGAATGCCACTGGTAACATAACCAAACGCATGTAACCAAAATTGTAGCATCCTAGCTCCAAAGTGTATTTTATTATCTAATCAACATTGCACTGTTTTCAATGGGACAGGGAGGTCAAAATTCTATAAGGGGTCCAAATTCCATAACAAAATATGGACCCATAGGTATACTTTCTATGGGGTTCCTTATTTTATATCTGACACTCTATTTAGATAACATAATGCATGAATATTGTTATTGGACCAAATGCAGATCTATGCTTGTGACATCTTTACCTTATAAATGCTGCACGCACACACACATACCTGCCCACACGTATATATATATATATATATATATATATATATATATATATATATATATATATATATATATATATATATATATATATGTAAATATATATATAATTATTAGGTATTATACTGAAAGCATCTGCTAGATAGTATGGTGCATGGACAAAAGCCCCTCCCGACAAAAGCCCCACAGACATAAGCTTGTTTCAATTCAATTATACTGTTCATGACTGTTGCTGTAGTACACAGAGACAAGATATTGTCATGAATATACTTCAGGCATGTGGTCAATTCCATTCCGGAATTGGAACTGACCCTCAATTCCAGTTCCGGAATTGGAATTGACTTCAAAAATGTTTTTTTAATTGGATTTTTTTTGTTTTTTTTTTGTTTTTTGGGGAATTGGAATTGATTTTGTTGGAATTATTGACTTGATACTGTTAATATTTACCTTTATATTTACTTATATTACTTTTAAAATCATATTTGTCTGCTATTAGCATGTCACCCTGAATCTGGTAACAGCCAGGAAGTTGTCAACATTACAGCATAGACACTGTCTACTCTGGTATTGAAACATTGTGACCAAGAACAATATAATCAAGCATTTGCATCAAAAAGAAATACTAAGTTACTGTAATAGACAGTAAAACCAAAATCAGACCATTCAGGCCTCATTTTCTTTCTCAGTGTACAAGGTTTATTTACAGAGATTGCCAATTAAGGGCACCTGCCTGCTCATTCCCTTTGTGTGAGAGAGGAAGCCTGCCCCACTTGAATGCAGCCCCTTTTTTTTATCCAAGCCTAATGTTCAGCCCACAAGTTTCCCATACTACACATGTCACTGGTCACCTGCACAATGCTGTTACATGTGGCTGTAGGGTTTGCCCTTTGTAGTAATTAAAAATGTCCCCATGGAGAATACATGTTGGAGATTAGGATGTTGAAGACTCAAACTTTCCAGTAAATTTGATGAAATATCAATGATACCACAACTGATAGCGATATAAATCTGCCTCCTAGTATATTTGCTCCCCCCCAGGACATCTGCCCCTTTTTTCTATGATAGTTGACAAGTGGAAATCAGTTTGCAGTTTTATCATTATTATTACAATAACATAACATTCAATGACAAGTCGAAGTCACTTTAGCCTAATGCAATGGCCTATCCCCTGGAGTGTGTATGAGATGATTTTGTCACCAGTTGTCTTCCAGGTATCATTGATAGTCAGATCAGTGGTGGAAGATGGGTTCTTGGGGTGATGCTTCCACAAACAGTGGTGGACAGTAACGAGTCAGAGATCAGCTGGTTTGGAGTGCCCCTGGTATTAGCTGCCTTAGTTTTCAGGTCCTCACGGACCTTGGCAGCTTCTATCTGTGCCGTGTCACCATCATGGTTGCAGGCAGTCTTGTTGGCCACATTCTGGATCTGGAGATCAGATCAGTGACCACAGCACCCTTGCATGATTAGGATCGACGCTGGCTTCACTCCCATTGAAGAGTAATCTTGTTGGTCCCCCTTCTTGGTGTAGGAATGACACTCAAAACATAGCTTCTGACCTCCTCAGATGCTAGTAGTAATTTCCATGATGAAGTTATAAGTGTTTTCTGACAACTCTGGCTTTTGCATCCAGTTTTATAGAAAAATGGAGTCACTCCAACTCTCCATGGTAAATGCAATTCAAAAGAAACCTTGTTGAAATGGCTTCTTTCAAATATCCTCAATTGTCCTAACATGTCCTGGTCCTAATGTCACTGACTTCTTCCACAATTGCAATAAAGATAATCCTTTGATTACAGGATCATCTCCAACTACATAAAGTAATTTACTTGGCTGATCTGGCACAAAGAACATTAATTGCAATTAGGGTAATATATATCTTGAATTTATGTTCAGAAATAAAAAAAAATAAGTTAAAAAAACATTTCTTAAAAAAAACTTACAAATAATCCAGAAGCTACGGACAGGGGGCAAATGTCCAGATTTTGAATAAGGCAAGGGGCTAATGTCTGGGGGGCAAGTGACAAAGGGGCAAATGTCCGGAGGGGGGGCAAATGACCTGGACCCAATATAAACAGGGGAAACTGTTCAAAACTCAGATTAATGACCCAACTGTCCAGGGCTGTCCAAAATGTTTGGTTTTGTTACCAAAAATCCAGGAGAGGTGTCGCAGTAGAAAGTACATATAAAATGGCTGGATGCCATTTTAAAGTTTTTTATGGCAAACCTGATATATATATATATATATATATATATATATATATATATATATATATATATATATATATATATATATATATATATGTGTGTATGTGTGCATTTAACGAACAATAATTTTTTAATCATATCTAATTAAATATGATTGTGCACACGTGACAAATAAAACTGTGTTAAAACGAATTGGATTTGAATTTTTCTTTAGCCTAGGATTGTAACAGTTGGAATTGATTTTTTGCAAGGCGGAATTAGAAGTGATTTTTTGGAATTGACAAAACAGAATTGACCCCATGCCTGATATACTTCCTTCAGCTATTAGCTTGTACTAATACTATTGTGGGTTGCCGACAGTTGCCCCCTCCCCCACGATATTCATTACAGTGTTATCAGTCGTGTTAGAATAAAATGTAATTAATACATCTCTTTATGAACTTCCGGTTATTACATGTGGGGTTTAATCTGATCAATAAAGCAAATTCATTTTATATAATTTTGCCTTATTGTCAAGTCACAAGAATTCAGACAAAAATTGTAAAGTGTCATTATAGAAAGCAGACATGTAATCTGACAGTGTTCAACTGGGTAGATGACGATGCCTTAGTTTCCTTTCCAGCTAGACATTGCATGGGTGAAATGCATTTTACTTAAATATTTAAATACTTTTAAAAAGTTTTTGTAACTGCATTTGCACTTAATCACAATCAAAGTATTTGTATATTTAAATATTTCCATAAAGAATTTGAAATGTAAACATCAACAGTAGGCTTCTGTTGCACTATAGTCTATACTGTCTTTTCGTCGTGTTTCTCCCATGCATCTAACCCCCCCCCCCCCAGGCTTGCCGCTTGCTCTCTAGGCATTTATGATTTAGAACACAGGAGTATGAGACTTAATTATTATGACTGTCAATAAATAATATCAAATTATTTTCTTGAATAATTTTGCCTAGTACATAAGCCATGGCCCATGTTACAAGGCTGCAGTATATCCTGTAGCACTTACTGAGTTATTGTTATTGTTTTGAGTACGGCCACGTATTGACGGTACACCTGATCACGTCGAAAATAAATCGGCGGATTGGAAAACACTCGTAATTATATCAAACTATTAACACTTACTCGCACTTTAATGTATTCATACATTTCGATTTACTGTGGGTCATATATATGCTGACGTTGAAGCACAGCTGTGCTTATTGGGGTGGAACTATATTGTAATCGTAGTGATAAGTCACAATGGTAACGGTAATCCAATTTACTAACCTGGTTTCGGCTCGTCGCTTCCTACGCATCGCTCTGCCCTCTGATATCTGACGTTTCCTTGTCGCAGAATAGTCTGTAGATGCATGGTCATATGCGGATAAAAGATCTAAGATGTCTTTGACCAAGAATGACATCTTGATGCTCACCGTCTGTCCATGCTCATCACATACGTCTTTTGTCTTGTAATCTGCATCGGAAAAGTGGTCACTCGCAGAGCCTGCGGCTGGCGGACACGGCAATTTCCGCATTTGCAACCACCTTTTCCGCTGCAAATTCTTCCTCGAAAGTCGATCAAAAGTTTTTTCCTTGCATTTGTAGTACTAGTTGATATATCCAGGAGCCATCCAGTGCACACCAGTTTTCTTTTTATTCGATTTTCCATGCGTTTCGGCCGTTTTTCCGAGAGGTTTTTACTGTGTGAACGCGGTGCCAGGAGCTCGTACTCAAACCACTCTGCCGCTGAGCAATATGGCGCCGCCCAGCGAAGATAATGGCAAAGTTTAAAAGGATATTACAAAATTACCGTGGCGTTGCGCCCATCATATAAGGGTGATATATACTGTAAATGGTATGTTATTATGTTTGGGCTATGGTTGTTCGAGTGCTTCACCCCCCCTTTAAGGAGGGTATAATAGAAATAGAAGTAGTATTAGTAAACAAACAGTGTAATACATATTTGACTGATACTTGATTAGGGCAAACTTCCTTGTCCACTTGCCATCTGGACCGTGTTGCTTTTGAGTGTCTTGTTTTATAGCACATTCTCCCGGTAGGTGGCAACACTATACACCTCAACCACGAGGAGTTGATATCGACTGGGTGTGACTAAAAGCCAGGCGTTTCATGCACATGACGTCACATGCAAACTACGTACATTGTAATTATATATTTGGCGTTGTACTGTGAATCGCCACCGTAGGAAATAGTTTCTAAGTAGTCATACAATTACCTAATTTTGTGTGGGTGTCGTAACGTTACTAAGCTAATGAACTACTTATTAATAACATTTTGCGTTAGCTACGCCACAAACAGGTAATGATGTTATTCAGCCGGGCGGTTCATTCCCGTATCGCGTGCACGAAATGCCTGGCCTGTGAACGAAACGCCTGGCATGTGAACGAAACGCCTGGCGTGCAAGTCATTCAAGTGTATAGTTGTTACAGGAAATAAAACCGTGCCTTCTTTAGGGTAATTTTTGCATTAAACAAATTCCATGGCTTATATTTAGGCATGGCTTGTGACTGAAACGTCTGGCCTGTGAATGAAACGCCTGGCCTGTGAATGAAACGCCTGGCCTGTGAATGAAACGCATGGCCTGTGAATGAAACGCCTGGCCTGTGAATGAAACGCATGGCCTGTGAATGAAACGCCTGGCCTGTGAATGAAATGCCTGGCCTGTGAATGAAACGCATGGCCTGTGAATGAAACGCATGGCCTGTGAATGAAATGCCTGGCCTATGAATGAAACGCCTGGCCTGTGAATGAAACGCATGGCCTGTGAATGAAACGACTGGCCTGTGAATGAAACGTCTGGCCTGTGAATGAAACGCCTGGCCTGTGAATGAAACGCCTGGCCTGTGAATGAAACGCATGGCCTGTGAATGAAACGCCTGGCCTGTGAATGAAACGCATGGCCTGTAAATGACACGCCTGGCCTGTGAATGAAACGCCTGGCCTGTGAATGAAACGCCTGGCCTGTGAATGAAACGCATGGCCTGTGAATGAAACGCCTCGCCTGTGAATGAAACGCCTGGCCTGTGAATGAAACGCATGGCCTGTGAATGAAACGCCTGGCCTGTGAAAGAAATGCCTGGCCTGTGAATGAAACGCCTGGCCTGTGAATGAAACGCATGGCCTGTGAATGAAACGACTGGCCTGTGAATGAAACGCCTGACCTGTGAATGAAACGCCTGGCCTGTGAATGAAACGCCTGGCCTGTGAATGAAACGCATGGCCTGTGAATGAAACGCCTGGCCTGTGAAGGAAACGCATGGCCTGTAAATGAAACGCCTGGCCTGTGAATGAAACGCCTGGCCTGTGAATGAAACGCCTGGCCTGTGAATGAAACGCATGGCCTGTGAATGAAACGCCTGGCCTGTGAATGAAACGCCTGGCCTGTGAATGAAACGCATGGCCTGTGAAAGAAATGCCTGGCCTGTGAATGAAACGCATGGCCTGTGAATGAAACGTCTGGCCTGTGAATGAAACGCCTGGCCTGTGAATGAAACGCCTGGCCTGTGAATGAAACGCATGGCCTGTGAATGAAACGCCTGGCCTGTGATTGAAACGTCTGGCCTGTGAATGAAACGCATGACCTGTGATTGAAACGTCTGGCCTGTGAATGAAACGCATGACCTGTGAATGAAACGCCTGGCCTGTGAATGAAACGCCTGGCCTGTGAATGAAACGCCTGGCCTGTGAATGAAACGTCTGGCCTGTGAATGAAACGTCTGGCCTGTGAATGAAACGCATGGCCTGTGAATGAAACGTCTGGCCTGTGAATGAAACGCCTGGCCTGTGAATGAAACGCCTGGCCTGTGAATGAAACGCATGGCCTGTGAATGAAACGCCTGGCCTGTGATTGAAACGTCTGGCCTGTGAATGAAACGCATGACCTGTGATTGAAACGTCTGGCCTGTGAATGAAACGCATGACCTGTGAATGAAACGCCTGGCCTGTGAATGAAACGCCTGGCCTGTGAATGAAACGCCTGGCCTGTGAATGAAACGTCTGGCCTGTGAATGAAACGTCTGGCCTGTGAATGAAACGCCTGGCCTGTCCATGAAACGCCTGGCCTGTGAATGAAACGCCTGGCCTGTGAATGAAACGCATGGCCTGTGAATGAAACGCATGGCCTGTGAATGAAACGCCTGGCCTGTAAATGAAACGCCTGGCCAGTGAATGAAACGCATGGCCTGTGAATGAAATGCCTGGCCTGTGAATGAAACGTCTGGCCTATGAATGAAACGCATGGCCTGTGAATGAAACGTCTGGCCTGTGAATGAAACGCCTCGCCTGTGAATGAAACGCATGGCCTGTGAATTAAACACCTGGCATGTGAATGAAACGCCTCGCCTGTGAATGAAACGCCTCGCCTGTGAATGAAACGTCTGGCCTGTGAATGAAACGCCTGGCCTGTGAATGAAACGCCTGGCCTGTGAATGAAACGCATGGCCTGTGAATGAAACGCCTGGCCTGTGAATGAAACGCCTGGCCAGTGAATGAAACGCATGGCCTGTGAATGAAACGCCTGGCCTGTGAATGAAACGTCTGGCCTATGAATGAAACGCATGGCCTGTGAATGAAACGCCTCGCCTGTGAATGAAACGCATGGCCTGTGAATGAAACACCTGGCATGTGAATGAAACGCCTCGCCTGTGAATGAAACGCCTCGCCTGTGAATGAAACGTCTGGCCTGTGAATGAAACGCCTGGCCTGTGAATGAAACGTCTGGCCTGTGAATGAAACGTCTGGCCTGTGAATGAAACACCTGGCATGTGAATGAAACGCCTCGCCTGTGAATGAAACGCCTCGCCTGTGAATGAAACGCCTCGCCTGTGAATGAGACGTCTGGCCTGTGAATGAAATGCCTGGCCTGTGAATGAAATGCCTGGCCTGCAAATCAGACTAGTTGTTTAACTGTGTATCATTATTCCTTGTTTCAAAAAGAGAGAAGGAGAGGGAGAGAGAGGGGGGAGCGAAGAGAGAGGGGGCGCGAAGAGAGAGAGAGGGGGGAAGAGGGAGAGGGATAGGGATAGGGAGAGGGAGAGAGCGATAAGAGAGAGAGAGAGGGGGGGAGAGGTAGATGGAGGGGGGGGGCGAAGAGAGAGAGAGAGAGAGACCGAGAGACAGAGAGACACAGACAGAGAGACACAGACAAAGAGACAGATCAGTGCATGACGCCTCAGGCTAATATAGATAGATTATTATTTTACTTCAGGGTATATGGACAAAAGCGTCAGCACCGCACGCACGCACGCACGCACGCACGCACGCACGCACGCACGCACGCACGCACGCACGCACGCACGCACGCACGCACGCACGCACGCACGCACGCACGCACGCACGCACGCACGCACGCACGCACGCACGCACGCACGCACGCACGCACGCACGCACGCGGCTCCATCATTAAAACAGTAGCGCCAGGCGGTGAGCAGGGGACTAGCCTAATGATGTATATCCAAGCAACGATGACGTCACGTCGCCTGCTAATACCATCGAGGAACCCGCCTGCTAATACCATCGAGGAACCCGCCTGCTAATACCATCGAGGAACCCGCCTGCTAATCCAATCGAGTTAGGCTGAGGCCCGCCGACAAATATGCAAGTTGTAATTCAATATGCAAGTTTATGTACGCCCAGATAACTTACAATAGCAAGACGTATTAGAACACATTTATTTATTGCGATCATGCCACCTGACTGTAGTAGAGTGACGTCACAAACGCCACTTGGGAACGACAAACGCCGCGAAAACTATTGGTGATGGTCTCAAGGTTTCATTTGTTCTGAAAGTGAAACTAGAGGAAAGTTTACGATAAACTTAAAGAAACTTTTTTACAAATAAGTGCTGTTTCAAATATGGTTTTAAGCTGTTGAATAATTGTTGTTTTAATTAAGGTCCAACGGAGAAGAAAATTAGACGCGGAAGATACCACAGGAAGGTGGACCAGTGGTCCTCTCCGTGTCGTAGATTACTACGACAGGAAGGTGGACCAGTGGCCCTCTCCGTGTCGTAGATTACTACGACAGGAAGGTGGACCAGTGGCCCTCTCCGTGTCGTAGATTACTACGACAGGAAGGTGGACCAGTGGCCCTCTCCGTGTCGTAGATTACTACGACAGGAAGGTGGACCAGTGGCCCTCTCCGTGTCGTAGATTACTACGACAGGAAGGTGGACCAGTGGCCCTCTCCGTGTCGTAGATTACTACGACAGGAAGGTGGACCAGTGGCCCTCTCCGTGTCGTAGATTACTACGACAGGAAGGTGGACCAGTGGCCCTCTCCGTGTCGTAGATTACTACGACAGGAAGGTGGACCAGTGGCCCTCTCCGTGTCGTAGATTACTACGACAGGAAGGTGGACCAGTGGCCCTCTCCGTGTCGTAGATTACTACGACAGGAAGGTGGACCAGTGGCCCTCTCCGGGTCGTAGATTACTACGACAGGAAGGTGGACCAGTGGCCCTCTCCGTGTCGTAGATTACTACCTACGGTCAACTTCCTACCGTAGTCAGAGCCAATTATGATATTCCCACCCTTCCTTGTCACAGCCAATATGTGGAATAAGCTATTCACCTCGTTCATATCGACCGAGACAGTAGAGGAGGAGGAGGAGGAGGAGGAGAGGGAGGAGGAGGGAAAGGAGGAGGAGGAGAAGGCAGAGGGAAAGGAGAAGATGATCTACGAAAGCACGCCCCGTGATAGGACTAGCGCCAGCGCCTTCCTCTCCAACAAACTACGTACTTGGATAAAAACCATGCCTCTAAACGGATGGTCCCTTGCCACTGTACATGACTTCAAACAGTTGCCTTGTCTCGCCTAGTCGACCCTTGTTCGCCTCGTGAACTATCCGAGAAGATTATGGCCCCCATTCCCATGTTTAAAGTTGGTTCGAATGCTTCGTATAAACTGAAAAAAAATACTCTTATTTGACGAGTTAGCCTGAGAGTAACGTCATTGGTTACCCAGATCTCGGGTAACCAATCAATTTTATCACACTTAGAAATACGGTTTGGATACGTTCTCCGGTGTGTGCGACAAACCGTGGCGCCACATCCCGGATCTTGGATAAGCGAGGCGTCAAGGAGCCTGGATAATCGAGGCTAATATTATCCTAAGCAAAGCGTACATTTTTGCTGACAACTTATTCGTAATTTCTTTGACTTGAATTATTGTTGGCATTGGTTTCGACGATAAAATGAATAGTATACTATCCAGTGTTGGCAAAATCTATCGACAGAAATGCGTCTGTCTAAAGTGATGCCATCTAGCGGGTTTCAGACGGGAACAACGCTAAGTTTCGGGTAATCTCGATTATCCGACTCTGGCTCACCTTCGTGAATTCGCCAAGAAGAGAGTCTGGCCTCAGAGGCGTGGTGGGCAGGGACCACAGTGAGAATGCATCCGCCATTACAACGATAAAGAGTCCCTAGGAAAAAATATATTGTGCATTTTGGGTGTATTAGTGAGAGCAGAAATTGTGTGAATGAGTGAGTGTAAGTGATGTTTTTGTTCACAGTAGCATCTAAGCTTTGAAATGATGCCATTTGTCAGTTGGCATACCAGTTGCGTAAGGACACATTGGCCGTTAGTCAGGATGTACTCATATTTTGGAAACCGGTGAATTTCATGACAGAAATGCATGGGCGTCATGCGTTGAAGCAATTTGTGCAAAAATGAGGTATGTCATTTTCACGAATTTCACACACCAGGTGGCTTAGTGGGTCTGTCATGTGCTATGAAATAAAAACAATTGTAGGATAACTTTTCAATGTAGGCGCAAGAACGTTATAATGGTCATCTATGGGAAAAGTGACTGTGGTCCGTGCCCAGGTCTCGTTGTTACCCACTGTCACTATTCCAGTTTGTGTAGGCGTTCCCGTCAAGCGCCAGCAGCTAATCGTTATTGAGATTCTACACTAAAAGTTGTTTGCCTGATTTAACTTTTCAGTCGGACAGCTGTGTCAATGTAATCAAAGTTTAAAGTTAATTCGAACTGCAACGTGTAATCTTATAAAAGTTCACTTTTATTTTGTGAATTAGCCAAATGTGTGACACAGACTCATAATTTCATGCATGGGCGCATACATGGTTTCCGTCACAATGAAAAGTACACATCGAGGCTAGATTTTGAGCATATGTGTATCGCTACTGGTGTCAGTTTACCTCGACGCCTAGTCGTTACGTCACACATATTTGTATTTTCTATCACCAATATAGTATGAAATTTCACATATTTGGATTAAAACATATAAAATATACCCTTCTTGTGTTTTAAAAACGTTTTGTTTTTGTGAATATCCCACAGGGTATATATATATATATATATATATATATATATATATATATATATATATATTAAAAACGTTATGTTTTTGTGAAAATCCCACAGGGTATATATATATATATATATATATATATATATATATATATATATATATATATATATATATATATATATATATATATATATATATATATATATATATATATATATACCCTGTGGGATTAGTGTCACGGGTTGTCGTTTTCTAACTATTATATTGTGGTTTAAAAGTTGTTTTACGATTGATATGTCTAAACACATTGCTAATTCTGTTATAATGGGCATTGACCCCACTAACATACCACAGTATTGTAATTGTTTTTATACATTATTGTGCGTTGAAGAAGTAGTTTTAATGCCCGTATGTTTTTTCAACAGCATATCAATTTATATTTTACCCTTGTGTAAACTATTTGCGATGGTTACGATACAAAGTAGATGTTTCATTTAACGTTAGACTAAAATAATGTGTGAGAAATCTATGTTCTTGTCTTCATGTTTCTGCACCGTCAATGATAAACAACACGAGTGCAAGTCTGCTATAGGTCAATGTTTTCTGGTTATATTGAGATGCTTGGTGGCTGTTTACGTAATCCGCCTCATCAGTAATGCATATGTTTTGCAACACCATGCTTCTAAACGGATTCAACACATTTATTAAAAATTATTAGGTTCACGAAAAGAGTAAACATACATACACGAAAACTAACTGTGTCAAACAAACAAATTTACTTGAACGGGAGGACATGCTAGAATATAAGATTCATTGTTAAGATGTAACACATTTTCATGATTATGCTTCTTTATGACATAAAAAATGACGAATCGACATCACATCTTAACGATTTATTTGTAAACAGTGGGGCACAGACCACCAGATCAACTTAAACCCAGTTCGCAACAAGAAACCCCCCCACCAAGTGTATAGTTACAAATCAGCAGACTGGGACCAACTCAAAGACGACATAGACAAACTAAATCTTGAGTACTTCGACATCGACCCCAACTCACAGGATATAGACATAAACTGGACCTTTTTTCCGCGAACGTCTGACTACCTTGATTAACAAAAACATACCTAGACGATACACAAAAGCTAAAACCCACCTCCCCTGGATAACACGTGAACTAATTAGAATGCAGAGAAGACGAAACAAAAGCCACAAAAAGGCAAAGCAAACTGGACTAAACAGTGACTGGGAAAAATTTAAGGAACTCCGAAAGCAAGCTACTAAAGCATTAGCAAAATCCTACAAAGACTATGTTAACAACCACATTGGAGACAGCCTGAAAACTAATCCAAAACGATTCTGGTCATTTATTAAGGCAAATAAACGAGAAAACATTGGCATCCCCATACTTCGAGTAAACGACCAACCAATAATTAATGATCGAGATAAAGCAAATGCCCTAAACAACCAATTTAGCTCTGTATTTACCCAAGAAAAGCACCCCATCCCCCAAATAGCCCCCTCTACTTACCCCAACATCCCCCTTCTCGAAATTGGCATAGATGGCGTAATAAAGCAGCTGGAAAATCTAAACCAGAATAAAGCTACAGGCCCAGATGAACTCCCAGCAAGAGTCCTTAAAGAAACTGCAAAGCAGATAGCTCCCATCATCACCCAAATTTTCCAACAATCATACAACACAGGTAAACTTCCTAATGACTGGCTACAAGCATTAGTAACTCCTATACACAAAAAGAGCCATAAATCTGACCCAGCTAACTACAGACCCATATCACTAACCTGCATCCTCTGTAAAGTAATGGAACATATCATTCTAAGCAACATGTGGAAACACCTGCACAAGCATAACATCATTCTCCACTTCCAACACGGATTCCAGTCGGGACTCTCTTGTGAATCTCAACTCATTGAGACAGTCCACGACTGGATGACTGCTATGGACAACAAGACCCAAATTGACGCAATCCTGCTTGACTTTGCTAAAGCCTTCGACAAAGTGCCTCACCTACGTCTTCTATCAAAATTGACCTCCTACGGAATCACTGGAAACACTCAAAATTGGATCAAATCTTTTCTATCCAACCGCAAACAGAGAGTCTCAGTTAACGGTGCCCTATCGGACATCACAGATGTCACATCTGGTGTCCCACAGGGTTCAGTTCTAGGACCTGTCCTCTTCTTACTCTACATAAATGACATAAATGGGAACATCAAATCTTCTATACGCCTTTTTGCAGATGATAGTATTATATATCGTAAAATTTCTTCCAAAACCGACCATGAAATTCTCCAAACTGACCTTAGCCAACTCCAAACATGGTCAGACAAATGGCAAATGGAATTTAATGTATCTAAATGCGTCCACCTTCCAATAACAAACAAAACTAAACCCAGCACACACAAGTACTCGCTTTCTGGCCAGCCATTATCCACCGTATCCAGCCACTCATACCTCGGAGTAAAATTGGATTCCAAATTAACCTGGACAAATCACGTCACTGACATAACTTCAAAATCTTCGAAATGTTTAGGCATGATTAAACGAACTCTTGGCCCATGTAAACCCGAAGTTAAGCAAACAGCGTACAACATGCTAATCCGGCCAAAACTTGAGTACTCTTCACCCATATGGAATCCCCACACCTTTTCACAAGTTAAAAGCCTTGAAAGAGTGCAACACTCTGCTGCCAGATTTGTTAAAAATGATTACAGACGGAACACAAATCCAGCAGATCTAATTACTGCCCTTGGATGGCCAACCCTCGAACGAAGGCGCATTATCAAACAAGCCACTACCTTCTACAAAATTCTAAATAACATTATTGAGATCACCCCCCCTCCGGGCCTACTAAATCGCTCTCGAACCCGTGGACAATACATAGCCCCCAAGTGTCGTATAAATGCAATGGTCTTTTCATTTTATCCCAGAGCCATTCGCATATGGAATATGATTCCATCAAAAATTACCAACATAAAAAACCCAAAATCATTTCAAGAAGCTATTATGGAACTCCCTTTCACCACACCTCCTCACCTAAACTGCCTTTAAAACACAGTGCTCAGCGTAAACTTATCCATGGTGTGGGTATGGAGGCTGTCTATGTGTGCATGTGGCAAAGCAGCGACAGTATCCATACACACAACCAACCTATTAAATTTTTTCGGTAAACATCCTATACATAAAATAAATAAAACTATCAGATAAAAACCATTTCAGCAACATTAATGATACTAGTCTTTTAATCGAACGTACCACCCACAGCGCATGCGCACAGTCCACCACAAACTCCTGCGTTAGCCCAAGTTTGGGCTGTTTGGAGTAAACCACTTGAGACTTGAGACTTGAGACAGTCACTTTTCCCATAGACGACCATTATAACGTTCTTGCGCCTACATTAAAAATTTATCCTACAATTTGTTTTTTAAATTCACAGAAAATGACAGACCCACTAAGACACCCGGTGTGTAAAATTCGTGAAAATGACATACCTCCTTTTCGCACAAATTGCTTCAACGCATGATGCCCGTGTATTTCTGCCATGAAATTCCCCGGTTTCCCAAATATGAGTACATCCTGCCTAACAGCCACTGTGTCCTTACGCAACTGGTATTCCTACTGACAAATGGCATCATTTCAAAGCTTAGATGCTACTGTGCACAAAAACATCACTTCCACTCACTCATCCGCATAATTTCTGCTCTCACAAATAAACCCTATCTGCACAATTATTTTTTCCTTGGGACTCGTTATCGTTGTAATGGCGGTTGCATTCTGACTGTCCGTGCCCAGTGGAATAGAGGCTGCCCGGGATAACCCGTGGCGCCTCTGGTGCACACTATAAAGGTGAAATCACGTGAGTCTTTTGCGTACAACTCGCGCATCTTTTGCCGTGCGCTGAAACAATCGCGGATCTACTACCTAGGTCATCGCATGTTCAATCGCGTTCGAAGTCATTCAAACGTCAGATCAACCGATGTTTTTTTGCGTTCTGATGCTAGCGTTGTGATTTCTGTTTAATGATTTAGTAAGCTTTATTGTTGGTGCGCTGTATTCTTTGCTGAAACTAATTCTTTCTGACTCTCTAATTTGGAGTACAGATTGTACTTCCGTCGACAGTAGATCCCGCAATGTACTGCGTTTATACACATGCGCCGTCTAGCGATTAAACCATGACATTTTGGGTAGCGACTATTAAAGATAATCATATGGCATACTATTTCTGCATGCATGTTATGTTTTATGGGGTGTATGCCTGCGTTACACAATATCACGAGGATGGTTTGGATTTTTTCGTAACCTTTATTTCTTTACCAATCCCACATAGCTATTTCGGATTACCGAACCACTTATTACTAACCGTGGACCTTTTATGACTTTTATCAGTTGCGACGAAATCTTTGTGGCGATTTCCTAGTGAGTCGACACGCCACCTGGCGAGTACGAAGTAGATTTAACAAGATTGCCATCTCGAACAACAAGTTCCAGATGGCAAGTGGACAAGGAAGCCATTGGCTTATCGAGAGTCCAACAATTTTCTCATCTATGTGTAGCCCGCCCTTATCAGATATCTGTCAATTCTATTTTTAAACATATTCACACTACTAGCATTAACACAATCATTTGGCAGTTTGTTCCATTCATTTATCACCCTCTGTGAGAAAGAGTACTTTCTCATGTCCAACCTACACTGCTCCTTAACTAATGCTGCTTTGTGTCCTCTGGTTCTACTGCCTTCTTTAAGTTTGAAGAACATATTCCTATCAACATCCTCATAACCGTTCACTATTTTAAACACTTCTATTTGGTCTCCTCTTAGTCTCCTGGTCTCTAGTGTTGTCAAACCACATTGTAATAAGCGACTTTCGTAACTAAGGTCTCTTAATTCTGGAATCATCTTAGTTGCTCTTCATTGTATTCTTTCTAGCTTATCTATGTCTTTTTTACGATATGGCCTCCATGCTTCAATACAATATTCCAAATGTGGTCTAACTATTGCTTTGTACAGGGGTACAATTAGATGTTTCTCATATACGTGATAGTTCTCCTAATTAGCCCTAGAATTTGATTTCCTTTCGAAGCAGCAATCCCACATTGCTCTGAAACTTTCATGTCAGCATTAAATGTTACTCCTAAATCCTTTTCTTGTGTGGTTCTACCTAGTACAGCATCCCCCATTTTATATTCCTCGTCCATATTTCCATGTCCAATGTGTATACATTTACACTTCCCAAAATTGAATAACATTTGCCATTTTTCTGACCATTTAACTAATTTTTCTAGATCATCCTGTAAACTTTGTTTATCTGTATCATTAGTAACCTTTCTGAATACTTTTGTGTCATCTGCAAATTTGAGTACTTTGCTAGATATGTCATCCTCCAAATCATTTATATATATTAAAAACAGTATAGGGCCTAACACTGATCCCTGTGGTACCCCACTCAAAACAGATTTCCAGTTTGAAATCTTACCATCTACTATTACTCTCTGTCTTCTGTGTGTAAGCCACTTTTCTATCCAGTTGATTACATCATTGCCTATACCATGGGCTTTTAGTTTAAGTAACAATCTTTGATGTGGCACTTTATCGAAAGCTTTCTGAAAATCTAAGTAGACAACATCCACTGGTGACCCGTCATCTACCCACTTTGTAATTTCTTCTAAAAAACATAAGAGATTGGTTAGACATGACCTTGCTTTTAGGAATCCATGTTGAGATGTATTTATTAATTTATGTTTTACGAGGAATTCCACCATGTGGTCTCTAATTAATGTTTCGAGTAATTTACATACAACTGATGTTAAACTCACTGGTCTGTAATTTTCTGGCTTCTTCCTCGATCCCTTCTTAAAAAGCGGCGTAATGTTTGCTTCTTTCCATTCTGAAGGAACTATTCCTTCTTCTAGTGACAAGTTAAATAAGTTTGCAAGTGGTGTACTAATTTGATCAACAATTTCCTTTAGCAGTTTTGGTGGTATCCCATCACCTCCAGGTGATTTATTATCTTTCAACTTCTTAATTTTCTTTGCTATCATTTCAGGAGTTACAAATAACTGCCCTAAATGTTCTGATTTATTGCCCTCAAATTTAGTCAATGGAACTGGAAGTGAGCTGATATCTTCTGTGGTAAAAACTGAGCTGAAATACTCATTCAGGACCTCTGCCATTTGGAACCCATCTGAAATTATGTTTTCACTGTTGTTTTCCAGTGGTCCGACCTTATCTCGAACTTTCTGTTTACTCCTTACATAAGCATAGAAACTCTTGCTGTAATTTTTTATATTACCTGCCAATTTTTGTTCAAAGGTTCTTTTAGATTTTCTAATTTCAGTTGTAGCTAGGTTAAGTGCCTCTTTGTAGTTTGTGTAGTCTTCTACATTTCCAGTGTGTTTATAGACCTTCCACAGCATCTGTTTGTGAGCAATTTTTCTAATAGCTTCTTTTGACAGGTGTTTTTTCCTGGATCTTTTCCCTTTAATGGAATAAATTTCTCAATAATGCCCTCAATCTCATATTTTAAACAAGTCCAGCATTCTGTTGCTGTCTTGTTCATCAGCAAGTTATTCCAATCTATATTTGCTAGATATGTTCTCATCACTTTATATTTGCCTTTGTTGAAGTTCCTCCTCCATTGTTTTTTATATGTATTCCCTGTTTTTACTTTTATATTAAAATGGATTTGGTTATGGTCACTTGAACCCAAAGGTTCGTGTACTTTAACATTGTCAACTAATTCATTTTGAGAAGACAAAATTAAATCTAACACATTCCCACCTCTGGTTGGTTCCAAGACATGTTGAGTAAGGAAACAATCCTGTGTTAGAAGTAGAAACTGATGGTCATCACCTCCAGCACTCTCTAATGATTCCCATTGTATATGGCCATGGTTAAAATCACCCATTATAACACATTCTCCCTTGCTCACCTCCCTTATCGCCTTTTGTAATTTTACATCTTCCTCTTGTCCTATGTTAGGACTACGATAAACTACTCCTATTGTTAATGTTGAGTTCCTGGTAACTATGTTACACCAAATTGCTTCCACACTATCTGCTTCACTTTTCAGTGTAATTTCATATGCTTGGATAGATTCTTTAATATACAAAATTACTCCACCTCCCCTTTTTTCTCGTCTATTCTTCCTAAACATTACATAGCCTGTCAGTGCTAACTCAGCATCTACTATATCTTCATTTGCCCATGATTCTGTGATGCCTATTACATGAGGATCAATATCTGCTACCATAATGTCTAACTCACTTTTTTTATTTACTATGCTCCTGGCATTTAAGCATACACATTTAAGTTCATTGTCTGAAATTATTGGTGAACATTTCTTTGGATGTGTATTTGTAGTAGTACTCCTTTGAGTTTTCTCTGTCAGTTCCCCCTGCGCATCTAGTTTAAATAATCTATGGTACCTGTGCCCTCGTCGACAACTCTGACAAACTCACACGCAAGAACTGCAGCGCCCTTCCCTGTCAGATGAAGTCCATCTCTCATGAAAAAGTCACCTCTTCCCACAAAGTTTAACCACATGTCTACGAAGCCTACTCCCTCCTCCATACATACCTGTGTGTTGATCGCCATCCTTCTGCAGTTCCTATATTCCTCACCCCTGCCTCCCATTATTGGTAATATCCCCGACAATACAATCTGTCCAACTCGTGCCTCTTTAAGTGTCTTGATCAACCTCCTGTACTTACCAATGATGGCTGACGTTCCCTCCTTCTCGGCATTGTTCGTTCCCACATGCACGAGAACAGCACCTCCCGTGCCACCACCCATGACCTGTCCTGCCTTCTCTGCTATATCCTCTACTTTTGCCCCTGGTAGGCATACTGTTATGTCATATCCTCTATTTACAATTTTATCCACTTTCCTAATGATGGAATCCCCATAAATACCCAGGCTTTCCTCGCTTTCCCCTGTGATACTACATCAGCAAAGCTCCTTTCCTGTTGAACACTACTAGTATGCCCCCTTTCTCTCATATCATCAACCTTTACTGTCTTACCACCTGGCAATCCCTCTCCACTCACCCGCTTACCTCTCTTTTGTTGCATTCTCTGCCTTCTGTCATCTTTCTTCTTCTTACCAGCTTTCTCCCTCACATTGCCACTGCTCTCCTTGTTCTCCTCGGTCTCACCACCTCTGCTCTCCTCGGTCTCACCACCTCTGCTCTCCTCGGTCTCACCACCTCTGCTCTCCTCGGTCTCACCACCTCTGCTCTCCTCGGTCTCACCACCTCTGCTCTCATCATTCTCACCACCTCTGCTCACTTCTGTCTCACCCTGCCCTGTCATCATCAAAATCATACGCCTTAGCTCAATCACCTACATTACACCTGAGTTCACAATGCTAGAGCCCGCAGCTGGTAATGCTGGGCTCGTTACGCTGACAAAATGTACGTCTCGCGAAAGTGTGCCCCCTTCCCCTAAGCTACCCCTAACCTTCCCCTAAGCTACCCACCCGCTACTTCCCTGTAATAGTTTGTAATAGTTTTAAATTAACGAGAAATAGATAGCATGTTGTCCGATGAAAGAGACATTTCAAGCGCTGAAGTCTCGAAGTCGATATCTGACCTGACTAGCTGGTTCGTTGGTTTCCATGCTTGCATTACTTCCAAGCACTACAACTGATGTGGCAGTAATGGTTTGAGATGCGTTGCTTCATTTCCTCAAAGTTACTTAGGGCGGACGCGCAAATGGAAACAAGGATGGAGCCGGGGTAAAGTGCTTTTAGGAACGCATCCGACCATTTCCCTGTTAATCAACATCACAGAGGTTCCTTCCCTGGCGCCGCACACACAGGAACGGGAAGCTTCCGAGCACGCGTCCCGCACAATTTCCGATCCCGGGAAATGTCGCTGTGCGTCACGGCGAGTTGAAAGGTTTCATTGGTGAAAAATAGCGGGAAGAGCGCACGGGGCAACCGTCAGTCCCCTAAACTTACACGAATAAGTAAGCATTAGTTTCGGTCCTTGCTTGTGATCTTGGGACAGACGGATGTGCTCCTGATGCCGTCCTTTGATTGTGCTCGTTTGTTTTCATGATCAAGTTAATGTTTACACAAGCGCGAACGCACGCACAAATGCACGTACGCGCGTGCACGCACACCCACAATATAGCTAGCTTTCACTTGGGTTTTTGTCAGGGTGATGATAGCTGAGTCGCCACTAGGGATCGCCACTGTCCACCCATTTACCGTATGCTCATGAAATCTGAGGTTATACCAAAGAGCTAAATGCATGGTTCTTACATGGCGCTAGGGAAAATTAGACGCTTTACATTTCACCCATGTTTTTGCCAACCCAAACTCAACCTGTGTGTGAAACAGCAATGCTCTATTTATAGCGCGAAAGTTATTCTTTCACATAACTCCGTGTTTGAGTGATGTTAGTAAGGAAATAGCATCAGACAGTCTCAAAATTCATAACAGGTTTGACTAGCCTAGGACTCGTGTAAGTTTTCTGATCCTGTCGCAGACACGCTCAGGGAGAACGCTGACAACTGATTGCAAAATATGAATGGGCCATCATCGGTTTCAAGGACGTCACTACAACAATTCTAAGCTTCCTAGAAACTGTTTAACAATGCGAAATCCCTCTATCAATTAGCCGAAATATCAAGCGTTCTAATTTTACTGAATTACTTCCTGTCCTCGAATAATTAACTAATATTAAGACTCTGTTTAAACAAAGAAAGGTAAAATGGTGGCACGAGCCGTTTAGCGATGGACGTTCTATTCAGTCATATGAGAACATATCACTATTTAGTCATATGAGAACATCTCACTATTTAGCTCTTCATTCGTGGCAGAAGAACGAAGTATCTTCGGAGAATGAGATTTTATACCCGTGACATATTAGTAGTGAAATTGGCATATATATAAGCTTTAAAAGTCTTTTCTGTGTGCCTTAAACTTGAAGGCGTACAGAGCAGACAAACATTTGTAGCGGCTTTGTGGCAGTATAAGAACAAGGGACGGTAGGCGTCCTGCGCAGTTCTCACGATATATTTTAATAATTTAATCTCCTCCAGGAGGCTTCCATGATTCATTCATGCAACAATAAATTACTTTGGGGCTACTGATTTTCACGATATAAGCTTTATGCGTGTTAACTTGATCAATAATAACACGCGTGTTAACTTGATCAATAATAACACGCGTGTTAACTTGATCAATAATAACACGCGTGTTAACTTGATCAATAATAACACGCGACACACGTTTGTTCTGAAGGCCGCAACTTTGACGATGTCTTCATTTTGTTTGACAGTTTATGGAGCCTTCTGTCAGGCGATCCACAACACGGAGTTGACCACCACGATGCAAACCATTGGTTAGTCAAGACGGAAGGATGGAGAAGAAAAACATTAACAACACAATATTGCAATACATACAAGTATATTAGTGGGCGGGAACGTTATTCCTTCTTTGACCTTTACATGTCTCCTTTAATTGACCACAAAACACTACAGTTGTACTTCATAAAGTGATTCTGTTTGAGGTATTACATTGGACTTTTAGTAATGTTCAATCGGTGATACAACTATCGGCGAACGCCTGGTGCGATAGTGGATATGTCAGATAAAACTCTACAAATTGAAACTTCGCCTCGCCTGTGCCACGACAAATCTCCGGTAACGCAGACGTGCAAGATATCAAACATCTCACCAGTTCGAATCATGACGCAAATAAGCACTCGCATTCGCATTCGCATTCACCCAAGGCATGCATGCTCCCGTGCACGAACGTTGACCGGAGACAGACAAGAGTTCTAAAGACAGTAGATCACCCACGCCACCGAACCCTGTAGTTATGCTATCTCGTCGGATGTCTCCTTACAAAAGACAACTATCTCTCCGTCTAGAATGTCTCCACCCCGGGCAGTGTCACCCCGGGGTTCTTCACATTCCCGATTGGTTCACAGGGTAAAGACCAAGAAAAAGCGGAAGAGAACCGAGGTATGACGACATGCACCGGGTGGTCTGAAAGTGAACAATACCGAACGTCTCCATTTATTGCTATTGTCGATAGAATACGAACACATCAAGTTAAGGTGTGCTCAGTGTGGGAGCATGAAGGTACTTTAAGGTGTGCTCAGTGTGGGAGCATGAAGGTACTTTAAGGTGTGCTCAGTGTGGGAGCATGAAGGTACTTTAAGGTGTGCTCAGTGTGGGAGCATGAAGGTACTTTAAGGTGTGCTCAGTGTGGGAGCATGAAGGTACTTTCTTCCTTATTTATACTCTTCTTGCCCGGGTGTGGCACATACGGTTTGCAAAACAGCACACTAGTTTCCTCTGCCTTGGGTTCTCCTTGGTGTTATACCTTGGGTTCTCCTTGGTGTTATACCTTGGGTTCTCCTTGGTGTTATACCTTGGGTTCTCCTTGGTGTTATACCTTGGGTTCTCCTTGGTGTTAAACCTTGGGTTCTCCTTGGTGTTATGCCTCGCGTCCAGCAGCCTTCTTCCATGGATCGTCCCCATGTTGTTTTTGACCTGCACTTTTCCTTCCTCCCCCTTCTGGGGTCTAAGTTCACGCTATTTTTCTTGGTGTGTCGTGGGTCAATCTGAAGACGTGGCCGAGCCATTTCCAACGTGTCCTTTTTCAGGATCGCTTAAGCACGTTTTGTGTGAACTCGCAAGTTTGTTAGTAACTTTGCTGTGTGATGCGAAGGCGGCCCAGCACTGTGAGTCGTAGAGGAGCGATGGCGGCCCAGCACTGCGAGTCGTAGAGGAGCGATGGCGGCCCAGCACTGGGAGTCGTAGAGGAGCGATGGCGGCCCAGCACTGCGAGTCGTAGAGGAGCGATGGCGGCCCAGCACTGCGAGTCGGAGAGGAGCGATGGCGGCCCAGCACTGCGAGTCGGAGAGGAGCGATGGCGGCCCAGCACTGCGAGTCGTAGAGGAGCGATGGCGGCCCAGCACTGCGAGTCGTAGAGGAGCGATGGCGGCCCAGCACTGCGAGTCGGAGAGGAGCGATGGCGGCCCGGCACTGCGAGTCGGAGAGGAGCGATGGCGGCCCAGCACTGCGAGTCGTAGAGGAGCGATGGCGGCCCAGCACTGCTAGTCGGAGAGGAGCGATGGCGGCCCAGCACTGCGAGTCGTAGAGGAGCGATAGCGGCCCAGCACAGCAAGTCGTAGAGGAGCACAGCGAGGATATTGCTCTGGTAGATTTGGTAGATGATTGTACTGATAATGTACTAATATTTGGGGCGGATTTTTAAAATTATAATTTTAATAAATTTACTGTAATCACGGGGTCGTAGGTTTACAAATTTGGAGAAATTGCACCACCCAACTTTCGACATTTCCCATGAAATATTACACATACTGAACAGTTTATTATAAGTAGTTCACAGACAACTATGTGAAAATACATGTTCATAGACATAGGATTAATAAAAACACATTATGAAACTCTTCATTCAAATTAATAGAAGGGGAAACGGGTAAAATGTCCTAATAAGTTACGCCACTGTGGACAGAGATAGGCGAAGCAGCAGAAAGAAATGTCCGTCTACGAGTAAAGAATAATCAATTGTGGGAACATTTTTGTACGTTGTCAATTTGAACAACACATGTTTGGTTGAGCTATTACCGGGTTGTTTGCCCCCGGGCCCGGGTGTACACATCAACGTGATTGTCTGTGACGGTTGCACTGGGTGTAGTTAGCAGGCAGACGAACATTGTAAATGACAATTGCATTGTTCGGCGTCCGTTCAATGTCCTCGTCGCCGGGTCTGATTGCCAGACGATACCTGTCGGGCGCCGGTGACGCGGTAGTAGACGTGGTCCAGGCTGCTAACCACCTACAGTTCCGCTCGCACGGTTGACCGACGTCGCTGAAAAAAGTCGCCTGCCCGAGGGGACTATTTTTGTCTCGCACGACGTTTGTGGTTTCCGTCGGCTGTGGACATTACAAGTAAACCACGCCATCGACCGCGAGCG
>OY759271.1:17679727-17712227 GCA_963662155.1 Lamellibrachia columna | reverse complement strand
ATGATGATTGGTGAAACTACAACAAATATTACCAAATATATTAATCAATACAATGTACTA
This sequence comes from Lamellibrachia columna, assembly GCA_963662155.1. Taxonomy (NCBI): domain Eukaryota; kingdom Metazoa; phylum Annelida; class Polychaeta; order Sabellida; family Siboglinidae; genus Lamellibrachia; species Lamellibrachia columna. The sequence continues at coordinate 17,712,167 of OY759271.1, read as the reverse complement.
ATTGGTAGACATTAGGTATGTCTAAATACTCAAACTACCCATTACATAAAAATAACAACAAAGCTGCACAAGTCGATAGTGACTCAATAGCATTGTATTGAAGTAGTTCACTACACGCGTTTGCTTTACTAAGAATGTATGACATAATATGTAACAGCTAATAAACAGCTACAATAAGCAACTTGAGTTTGTTAAACCTTGCTGGCTGGTACATGTAGACTATCTTTGAAAGTCGTTAACACCGACTGCTGTCTGCCATCTAGTGGAGTATGGCTGTTGCCATGAACCACCCCGCTGGCTTGAGCTGGTCACTGGGCAATTTGTCATTCTGCATTCCACAGTCAAGCACATGATATATCAGTTAAAAAAATTCCATTAAAGCTTTGCTAACTAACTAACTACTTACAAATGTGCATTTTAAAGTTAACTTAGAGCAAGATGTATACAATGGCTAACAGACAGTTACTAACTCCTTATGATGATAAATCAAGATCTGGTATATTTCACCAATGATTCCTAGTACTGCTTCTAGCTCTACATCAAAACTGATACGTGCGGACTTGGCCAGTCTCCATCACTAAGCACATACAAGGTCACACCCCTGAGAATAAAACTAGTCATATGTATGAATATATACTAATACATTCCATTAAAGTTACATCACATGATAGCCTATTCATTTACATTCCATATCATGCCAAAATTATATAACATAAACACACTTTTGGTTAAGAAACTATTTGACACTTACCAAGTGTCTACGCGGTGGCCTCGTCAGTTCAAAGTGATGCGGTGAAAAGGAAGTTGTCTGCATCTCACGTGACCACTGCCACTCAGCAGGTGTAGTTACCTAGTATTTAACTGAAACTGCATCAATTGTTTAGTTGACTTTTTTATTATGAGATTCATAAAGTAGTAATACAGCGGTTGAAGTTGCTTTTATGTACAATAAGGAAGGCATCAGGCAGCAATAATAAACAAAGATTGGTTGTAGGCGTAACCAATATGATTGGTTACCGGACAACCAAGTTGACCTATATATTGGTGAAGACAACCAATATACAACCAATATTGGGCCAACCAAGAGACATAGAGACATAGAGACATAGGGACCAAGATACATAGGGACCGTCAAGACGATATTATATTATGTATGGATTGCAAGATATATATTATATGTTAACACCAATAACAACAACAATTGCATGATATATTACTATAATATCTTTTGTATACATACATTTTCATTTCAGGCAATAGTTCGTTGATATAAGCGAAAGCTTATGATCCCAGGGATGGGGCAAGGCGGTTTTTTGGTACTTTTGCTACTTTTCAAATGCAACTCTAGGTTGCTAGCTAGGTTGTCTATTTGCCCAAAATGGTTTTCAATGGGTAACACACATATCTGTCCACGAACCAACCGTAACTAACATCAATTACGGCGCGTGTGACTCGGGCCCTTAATTGCATGATGGATCTGGTGTCTGTTCACAAAGCTGTTAACGATAACGATTACAAGATCTTAGTGAAACGATCCCCTTGTCGATAATCTCTCTTTTCCGCCCGCCCAGATAAACTGCGTATTACAGAAGAAATGGAACCACACAGACTATGTAGTTTGATTTCTAAGTTTTGTGGAAGTACGGTTGCACAGTGTTGCAAAGCATCGGACTATCAACTCAGTCGTGAGGGCAGGGTACGAATAGTATTGCTTCCTGTTCGAAGCTTGACCAATTTCGTTCATTTTAACACTGCCCTGAATCACCGAGGTGTAAAACCCAGTACTTGTCGGTATTGGGACTATATTTTAACATATGATTTTACACCCGAATTACAGTTTTGCTGAATTCTTGCCTGTGTTCGGACGGAGGGGCGAAGTAATTTGAAAAGGCATATTATATATATATAAAAAAAAACATAACGTTCGCCATTGAAAGCAATGGTTGGCCTTGTCATGCGTCATTGTCATGCGTCATTGTCATGCGTCATTGTCATGCGTCATTGTCATGCGTCATTGTCATGCGTCATTGTCATGCGTCATTGTCATGCGTCATTGTCATGCGTCATTGTCATGCGTCATTGTCATGCGTCATTGTCATGCGTCATTGTCATGCGTCATTGTCATGCGTCATTGTCATGCGTCATTGTTATGCGTCATTGTCACTGTCATGTGTCACGTATCACGTGTCACGTATCACGTATCACGTATCACGTATCACGTATCACGTATCACGTATCACGTATCACGTATCATGTGTCATTGTTATGCGTCATTGTCATTGTCATGCGTCATTGCCATTGTCATTGTCATTGTCATTGTCATTGTCATTGTCATTGTCATTGTCATTGTCATTGTCATTGTCATGCATACGTCACGTATGTAAGCTTGGCGAGCCAATGTGGTTTTACTCCTTTATGTGAATGACACCATGCAGCAGAGTTTTCATACTATAAGCGTAAAGGTGGCTGTACTTTCTATACCAGTATAGTCTGTGTGCATTATACAAACTTTTTTCACTTCCAAAGAGAATGCCTTTGTTCCTTTATAATGGTACGATTTAACGTTTACAAATTACAAATGCATGTCTGTGAAACTATTTTGCTTGCGCGACTCCTGCCAGAGACTATGTTTGCCAACAGCTACGAATTGTTCCGGTTTTTCGTTCTTTTTGTGACCTTAATGTCACATGAAAGGAAGGACTCCGGTGGCTCCGTGGCCGGTTTGCGAACCACCCGATGTGGTGCAGCCTGCGAGTGGCGCCTGGTCGCCGCCAACATATAGGAAATGACCCACACAATCAGCCAGGCACGTCTGACCTAACCACTCTCACATGCGTGGCACGTCTCCGACTCATTCTGGCAAAGTTACGCTGAGGTGTGTATTTCAAATCAATGAACTTAGGGTATTTATAGGGGCCAACGATAAAAAATTGGGTCGATATCAAACGATATCGGCTGTATATATGCATGATGTAATTGGCTTATAGCGGACTCCGCAGAATATAATAACTTCGGGCCAGGGCAATTTAATTATGTTAAGCGGCTGATTCTCTTATGCGGCGCACTTTGATACCGCGGGAATAGTCTGCCAGGCGGTGGCGCCAGACATCCCGGCAGGTGGCTCTAACTTCCGGTGTCGATGACGTCACCATGACGACCGTGTTGCTTAAAAGTAAAGGAAACGAACGCGTGCCGTTGATACATCGCGGCCTCGTGCAAATCATTTCTAACAAACATGAAATAAGCGGAACGAAGGTAATTAATGTGACACGCTTATGCTACGTGGATTAGATCGATCTGCGAGTGTTGAAACAGCCGCCGTTAAGATATACCCAGACTCCATTTCTTTCTGCAGCATTACGTCTCTGGAAATTAAATGGATCCTCCTCCGCCAGGACATACTGTCCATTGCGTCTTCCCCACAACCACTTTGTCAGTTAATAAGTCTCCTTTCTTGTGCCTTCTCTCTATCCCCGCAATCCATCTCAGCATTCTCATCTCCGTTCTCTCAAGTATCCATTCTTCGTTCTTGCGTAAGACCCACAGCCATGGGAACGTATGACCCACAGCCATGGGCCCGTATGACCCACATCCATGGGCCCGTATGACCCACAGCCATGGGCCCGGCCCGTATGACCCACAGCAATGGGCCCGTGTGACCCACAGCCATGGGCCCGTATGACCCACAGTCATGGGGCCCGTATGACCCACAGTCATGGGGCCCGTATGACCCACAGTCAGTCATAGGCCCGTATGACCCACAGCCATGGGCCCGTATGACCCACAGTCATGGGGCCCGTATGACCCACAGTCATGGGGCCCGTATGACCCACAGTCATGGGCCCGTATGACCCACAGCCATGGGCCCGTATGACCCACAGCCATGGGCCCGTATGACCCACAGTCATGGGGCCCGTATGACCCACAGTCATGGGGCCCGTATGACCCACATTCATGGGCCCGTATGACCCACAGTCATGGGGCCCGTATGAACCACAGTCATGGGCCCGTATGACCCACAGTCATGGGGCCCGTATGACCCACAGTCATGGGGCCCGTATGACCCACAGTCATGGGGCCCGTATGACCCACAGTCATGGGCCCGTATGACCCACAGTCATGGGCCCGTATGACACACAGCCATGGGCCCGTATGACCCACAGCCATGGGCCCGTATGACCCACAGTCATGGGGCCCGTATGACCCACAGCCATGGGCCCGTATGACCCACAGCCATGGGCCCGTATGACCCACAACCATGGGCCCGTGTGACCCACAGCCATGGGCCCGTATGACCCACAGTCATGGGGCCCGTATGACCCACAGTCATGGGGCCCGTATGACCCAGTCATGGGGCCCGTATGACCCACAGTCATGGGCCCGTATGACACACAGCCATGTTGTGAGTGGTTTTGAAAAGGGGGTTCAAGCGTATACAATCAATCGAGGATTATGTGATGATTTCTGAACAATGTTTCAGTTAAAAGAAATTCTCTCAAAAGTGGATTCGTTCGAACCCCCCCCCCCCCAGATAGGTCTCACTACCTGTCTTGTAAATCTTTGTTTTTAACTTCTCTCGCATTCTTTTGTCGCACACTGCTGACACGTCAGGCCATTTCGCCCATGCTGACTTAACTCTGTTCCTAAACGGATAACATTGATTGAGGCCTACCTACAACAATAGCAACTAGGACTGTTACCGTCGGTCACGTCTCACCCGGTGTCCTGCTAAAATTTATCCGCCGGAGAAAATAGTTCATGACAGAAAATGTCGCTTTATATTTAAAATTAGATTTGTTTTTTATATTTTACAACAAAGTGGAAATTCATCCATTATTTCCCGTGGTTCACATTCTATAATAACATTGAATTCTAACACCATTCGTTGTTATTATATACAGTACCTATTATTGCAGCTATACTATGTTTATGTTATTAATAGTCAAGTATTAATAGGTGTCAACTACCAGCTCGCGCATGCGCAGATACACCAAGCGAATAATATTTGACGGCAGATCAATCCGTTGTTTTCAACAAGCAGATGGTGGAGTGTGTGTGTGTGTGTGTGCGTGCGTGCGTGCGAGCGGGCGGGCGGGTGGGTGGTTGAATGAAATTTAGTCCAATTATTACGCTTCCGTTGGACTGCCAAAAGGGCGCGCCGACCCGCTGCCTGAACGGCTTTGTGACACCAACAACTGTGAGAGCCAATTTGTTGGGCGGGTACCCGAACTGGAATGTCTTTTCGGTGACAATATGGCTGAATGCAGGTGTCAATGATCACCATTACAGATAACGGGCCTGGACAAGCTGCATGTCTTTGATCATGGCGGTGGGAGGTGTCAAAGTTGTGAACTACATGGATACTAAACCTGATGGTGGGGGGTGGGGGGGGTAGTGTTTCAATAACTTATTTGTTCTTCATAACAATTGGATTTGTTATGATCATATTTCACCCACTTATACACAATACACAGGAGTTTCCCGAGGGGCTCTGACCTTGGACCCACACTATTCCAAATCTATATCAATGACCTTGGTGACGGTATTAAATCCACAATACGCCTCTTCGTGGATGACACTATACTTTACCACACCATCAAGACTACCACTGACTCCACCCAACTACAAGATGACATCAGAACACTCAAATCGTGGGAAGGAAGATGGCAGTTGGCCTTCAATGAAGTGAAATGTCATCAACTAACATCACCAAGAAAAGAAATTAGATCTCCACCAGCCACAAGTTGCACGACCAAACCCTGGATAAAGTGCTAAATACCTAGGAGTTGAGATTACTGAAAATCTCCACTGAGGAAAGCATATACAAGCAACTACAGCCAAGGCCAACAGCACCTTCCCCTACTTCCCCACATCTTAAATCCTCACTGTAGATGGTGCAATGACGCTTAACTCGCTGCATCCTTCACGACTTCAGCTCTACCTCTAGTGCCTCTGCCTCTGCATTGGTTGCACAACTCCAACTTAAGAACCGGCAGTTCAGAAGAACATCAGACAGAGTCAGCATGATGTACAAAATCATAAACGGACTTCTCCATATGAACCCTGCTGCACTTCTTGAACCCTTGAAATTCTTTTTTTGTTTTGTTTTTAACCTAACCTTTATACTGCTACCTTTTAATCACTGGAAAAGTGCTCACTCCGCACGCTATTCCCATATAGAGTTTATTCCTTGATACTTGGGGCATCTACAGTATTGTAAACATATAAACCAATTATCATTTCCTATAAACAAAGCAACACCTAAAACTATAGTCTGCAAATTGACATGACTCCAACAAATATATAATTTCAGAGTATGTATTTTATTTTGTCAAACAGATCTTTGGTACAGTGTTACAAACGTGTACAACGCAGTTGCTAGCTGTGAGACAGTATTTGTATAAGTACAGTTGTAGCTGACTGAGACTATGAACAGCTCACCCGTACTGGCTGAAACAGGACATGTTGCTGATGTCCTGTGATTGACTGCCCCAACTGGTTTGTCATATAAAATACAGATATTGTTGGTTTTACGTGTTACAACAAATCAATGTCTGCATAAGTGTCCATTACAGAATCTGAATGTATGTTTGCATGGAGTGAATGAAGTAGTGTACATTGTCCTGTATGTATGTTTGCATGGAGTGAATGAAGTAGTGTACATTGTCCTGTCTGTATGTTTGCATGGAGTGAATTAACATTGTCCTTTATGCATGTCATCAACATGGAAAGTTATGAATATACAACTTTATACTTTCACAAAACACTTCTTCATATGAAGCCACAATATATGTGTTACACTCATGATTCGTAATATACAACAGCAGTTTGCAATTATCACAATTTAAGTTGCTATAATTTGCATGCAAATGTGCATACATACATACATACAAATTATAAGGTTCACTTGGCAGATTGTCACAGCAACCTTGCAGTATTATAAACAAAAAACATCTGCATTTGTGTTACAATCAAGTTAATTAATCAAACGACTCATTTCTCTCAAACATAATACTTAAGTCATTCTTATTATTTACAGTCCTATATAAACTGGAAGATTACACTTGTAAAACAAAGCAACAGACGCATGGTCACACCAACAAGAAAGCTTTAACAAGCTATGTCATTTTGACAGCTATATTGCTCTGCCTGTAGACTATGTTGTCACCTGTTGAAAGCCCGCAGAACTGCATAGTTGAGCTTCACAACGAAGGTGTCCTTTGTGAACAATGTATCTATTTGCCAAGAAGGCAGTTTACTGCATTTAACTGGGCATTTGCTATCAATGAATCACAGGCAATCTGAAATAAACTGACTAATGCCTGTGACATGCCTGGCCACTGGTGCACAGGTGTCATAGTTGAATTAGGTAGAGGCACATCTAGACTGAAGTGTGATGAGCCTCTACTAAACCAGTGGCAGTGCTATGACACTGATTAAATGACTGTCCACTGTGTCTGGTGCCATGGTAGACACCTTTGGCCAATTCCAGTAATTGCCCACCTGTGACAGAACTGTACTGTCCCACCCTAGGTCAATGCTGTTTGGTCACAGATAGGGAGGTGTGGAGAGGCTGAGACAACATGTATTTCTGTGACCAGAGTAAACAACAAGTTAGCACCGTTTGTGTTACTTAGTCTTCCTTGGCTGTCATTTATTTGCATTGCTTATCGAAGAGTTTAAATAAGGTTATAATAATATTAGACATGTTAGTACAAAAACGTTGTGCTAATTTTACTTTGGTTTTTAGCCAAACATCGTTTTCAGTGAAATTATCACCTGTCAAACAGGCAAGGGTAGTCTCCAATATCCTAACAAACACTTTCTCCGGCATTTTTCTGGCTGCCATGGGCCAGCAGAACACAAACAAGACAGCACCATCAATGTCTTCACCAAGGCTATTCAGACATTTTGTGAATATAATTCTTAAGTTGGTTGAACGTCAACGATGATACAAGCCTCGTAGTGTCCAGATCACTCTCTTCATGGAGCCTGCAATACTATTTTATAAGCATAATTCTTACTGCATCTCCACCAACTACACAACATTCTTACAATGACGAGGCAGTAACGACATGATCCGACTCAACCGTGTCAGTGTCATGCATGGCGGAATCTTGCAAATTCAAATGACTAGTTGGTGACAAGGAAGACAGTGATGATGACACCGACGATGACGATGTCTGTGGTGGCGAGGACCTGTTGTTGGTCTCTGTCTCAGGAATAGTGTCCAGTAAAAATGGTCCTGCAGCTGGGTCCACAAGACGGTCAACATAGTCGTTGCCGTCACGGAAGCGCCCGGCTGGACGGAATATCCGCTGCAGCCACCGACGATGTTTGTTCCGCTCCAGCTGCCGCTCCAAGTGGACCAGGTCCTGCTTTAGGTCTGTGCGGTGTAAATGGTCCACCGTGATGAGCCGAGCCTCATAGTACATGTTTCCATTTTCAGGGTCTGAAACACAGAGATCCATCATAAGACCACTGTCAGATAGTGATATAGCAATATCTGACATGTTTCCACTAAGGAAGATTTTATTGTTAAAAAATAGCTATTGATTTTCAAATACTGATTTGCGTAATTTTGTTTAACTGCACAATTCCAACAATAACCTTGTTAAATTCAAAGATCACGGCATGAATGCAGCACCCACTGATGTATGTAATATATATTCACACAATAACAAAACCCAGCAGGAACTTGCCAGTGTGTTTGACTTGGTAACACTAAGCAGCATGTGTTATTTTGGGGTGTTGGTTGGATAAAAAGAACTGATATGATGCTGCACTGTGTATAATGTTAACAAATGTAAATCGGCTGATGCAAAGCAGCTGACAGATTTGCATCCTGTATTCTGTTTGTTCCATGCCGCATTAGTTATGAGTTAGCCAGGCAGAGATGGTCAGAAGATGGGGAGATGTTAGCCACATACAGAGGCTTCCAGTTTCAATGACCAAAGCTATCTACAGTTAATCATACTGCTATCAAGACAGAACAGGGTTGCACCAAAGCACAGAGGAACATAGGAACATCAAAGGGAGGGGTTATCTGTGCTGTCACACCACAGCCACTAACGAAACACCCCTCCTATGTTGCAACCTGTCATCACCACAAACATGTATACATTGTGACAACTTGGGTGTGCTCAGTAATTAATCCAGCCTTATCTAAGACTGCAGTCACCTTCATATCTATCTGCAGCTGTCATAGTAATCAGCATCATTAACAATGCTATCTACAACAATCTTTGTCCTATAGACACTTGGTAGAGTCCTCTGTGTGTGATCTTCCTTCACTTAGAGTGACAGTAGAAAGATACAGGCTACTTGATACAGGTTGTCTTACAAACTACTCTTTCATTCTGCAGAATCTTGAATCCATTTCAAACAGCTTCACCATGCTGCTATGCACGTCATATGGTTCAAAACAACCAAACACTGAAAAACTTCAAGACTACAAATACTATCTTTTAAATCTCTTCTTTCATTTGAGCAAAAACCTTGAAAGACTTCAACTGAATAATGGTAAAGTATAACAAGACGTGCCTGTCCAGTGTATCTGTGAGTTTGGTGTAGTTCAATTGATGCTTCTGTTGTCATTCCAGTCTAACAGAGTATATTTAGTTTCGCAAATCCATGTAGCTAATGTACCAAATTATATGACATCAGTGTTATATCCAGGTCATCTAGGCAGCAGCCAATGTATCTGGAGGTATAAAATAATCCATGCATTAGTCCTACACAGGAATGTTCCATGTAAGTTAACTTACTCCCCTCCCACACACTCTAGTCACGCTCCAAATATACTTTCCTGCCATTAAATCTTTTCACTGACTCTTAACAAATTCCATGTCCACCAGTCAGTACGTGGGGGCGATGGGGCTCCTCCATAACCCTTCACAGGAACCATCCTTCACATGCCAGTCCTTCTGAGCAGGAAACCCACTGGGTATATCCCCCATGGGGTGTGTTCCCTTCCTTCCCACACACACACACATACTGACACACCCCTAGTAATGCAGGTTACCATTTTGCTGAGAAGACATTTGTTGCTATATGTGGGTAGAAAGCCGGCTGAGTGTGACTAGATGCCAGTAAGTGGTAAAAATAAACAACACTAACAGCGGTGGTTGCTGTCTCTACATGGAAGTCTGCAGCCACATACTGGTGGTGCACGGTGATACAGCTGCCTTAGTCAGTTGTGTATTTATAGGAGTTGATGGAGATTGACTTCCCACCCAGAGCATTGCCACAGTGAAACAACTTGAATAAAACTGACAAATATTAATTTTTCACAGTTATAAAAATAGGAAAACAAACAGGGAGAATTACACAAACTTGGTGTAACTTCACTTTACTTTGTTGGGCGTCACCAGAACAGGTTGATAATTTAATTTGTTACAACAAACTTTTTAAAGAAAAAAAATAAGGGACATAATTTGATCTTCACCACTGCCACATATACTAGACAGATAACACTAATTCTCCACAGAAAAAAAACAATCCAATCTAAAACAAATGAAACAGTAACATAAATACAACATCTGGAAGTATATACTAATATAACACCATTCTCTGATCATCAGGGAGGTAGTTCTACCCACACCAACCCACCGAGCATCAGAAAACGCCTACCAATCGCTAGGTCAAAAAACTAGGCCCATGACTCCATGTGGTGAATCAGAGAAATGTCCAACGATTTGTACACGCTACGCACTTTGCTGCCAGACCTAACTGTTCAGTCGGACGGGGAGTAAATCTAACCTGGCACGCCCCGGAGAGAACCCACCCATGGTTCCTCCAGCAACCACTTGGTGACTCCCACATAGGGTATCTTGTAGATTAAGCATGACAAGGTTTCTTAATATTGATGAAATGAGTCTGGGTGAAAGCAGTCAGTTGTCCTTCCTCCTGTCAGCTGTTCGGCTCCTTCACTGACAGCCAGCTGACGGATGTCGTACCACCGCCAACACATCTCTTTCCTCTCAGTATACACCAACCTATAGGATTACCTTGAGTTAAAAAACACCACTGGTAGCAAGTGTAGCCTAGTGCATCTGGTTTATAACCCCCATCTCAATTGATTTATAACCCCCATCTCAATTGATTTATAACCCCCTTCTCAATTGATTTAGCCCGTTGCGAATCAGGTTCATTGATGTTCAAATTTGTAGTTTGTGAATAGTTTATAAGTATTATGTGCGGTTGCTAGCTGCTTTAAAAGTGCATACTTTGTTATATCATCAACAGAATTGACTTGCAAAAGTGTTAACAGCGTTATGTTATAGTATTATAGAGCCAGACCTTATGTTGTAGTATTACAGAGCCAGACCTTATGTTACAGTATTATAGAGCCAGACCTTATGTTATAGTATTATAGAGCCAGACCTTATGTTATAGTATTATAGAGCCAGACCTTATGTTACAGTATTATTGAGCCAGACCATATATAAATTGCCCCTTTTTCGAAATATTTTAACCAGGTAAAAAATAATTTAATAGTTTGTCTGATGATTTCACCAAAACTAAAATTTTGCCAAAAATCTGCACAAATGAGGTAGTGGAGACTAGCATGTTGCAATGGAGACTAGCATGTTGTAGCGGAGACTAGCATGTTGTAGTGGAGACTAGCATGTTGCAATGGAGACTAGCATGTTGTAGTGGAGACTAGCATGTTGTAGTGGAGACTAGCATGTTGCAATGGAGACTAGCATGTTGTAGTGGAGACTAGCATGTTGTAGCGGAGACTAGCATGTTGTAGTGGAGACTAGCATGTTGCAGTGGAGACTAGCATGTTGTAGTGGAGACTAGCATGTTGCAATGGAGACTAGCATGTTGTAGCGGAGACTAGCATGTTGTAGTGGAGACTAGCATGTTGCAGTGGAGACTAGCATGTTGTAGCAGACAACAGCATGTCATAGTGGAGACTAGCATGTTGTAGTGGAGACTAGCCTGTTGCAGTGGAGACTAGCCTGTTGCAGTGGAGACTAGCATGTTGTAGCAGAGAACAGCATGTTGCAGGAGACTAGGTAGGTCTGATTTTTTGCAAAATAATTATAAAAACTGAGACAAGCGAAAACATTGACCTGAGGAAGGAGCTAAAACAGGAACTAAGACAACTATTTTGGACCTCTAGTAAAACATCACCTCTTCCTGTCTCACTGTAGGTGATTACGAAAATCTTCGCATTAGCCTAGAATCCATCACACATAAACATCTGTGACAGGAAATTAAAAGCATGAGGCAATATTATGCCACATATTTACACAGGTTCTAAAACTGCAGGCAGCTTTCTTTTTGCAGCAATCCCAATGGCTGAGTCAAAACACAGTGAGTCACAAATTACTCACAATATGCAGAGGGGGCAAAAACCGTCTGGGCTGTGGGCATTTCCTGTGCTAACAAACCACACTCTGCCTTCCATCAGGCATAAAAACGCCCGGAGGCAAGGCGGCACAGCAAGCAATAGCTGGCCGGGTGGAATTTATCAGCAAATCTCATTTTGATACGTGTTTAATTCAGCTATGCTATGACTTCTTTAATGTGGAGTCTGGAGGATAGAATGTCACACTGCTCCTAGGATCCCCTTACAGTCTCACATCTGTTTCCATTACCCAATAAACTCCTACAGATGTCCATGATCCAGACTGCCCTGGTTAACTAGATTTAACAGCCAGTATTACAGAATATCAAGTTAATAAGATAGAATATGTCAGCAGGATTTTAATGCAAACAATTTAATGTTTGCCATAAAAACCTGTTATGTTTAGGTTTAATGAAAAAGTTAACTATGCTTTCCTGCCTACTTTCAAATAACAACCTGTAGTCTAATTAGTACCTCATGAAAATAATACTTTTGAACTTATTTGTTTCATGAATGTGACAAAAATTTAGTATCACCTGAAAAATAAAGGATGATCATAATCAACTCAGACCTAAAGATATCAACAACAGGACTTATCTTATATGTAAACAAATTACCAGTGGTTTGAAAACTTATCAAACATTATTCCAAGGCCGTTCTTTCAACCAGATGCCACCTAGTGGCAGAATTGAGATTAGTGGCATGCAATAGATTTTTTATAGTTTGTTCTAATAGCAAGTCTTTATGCAATGATATATCTCCACTAAATTGTGATATCATGTTAAAGCTAGCAGTAAGCTGCAGGAGACATCAGCATAATGACTACAAGAGACCTGGCATCAGTCCTCTACAGCCACAAGTCCCCACTCCAGGCCTGTCTCATACCTCACCAACTGACACATATGTCATAAGCCAAGGACTTTCCCAGCCCTTTCTCCCCGGGGTCCTAGATCTGCCACATGGCCCTGGGAGATTCTATAGTTTCCCAGGGTCTTCCCCAGCTGGGAAGGATTCCCAGAGTATCCATTCCAACAGAGTCACCCCTGAAAGTAATAATCTCACCTTTGACTGCACAGCACAATCTAGATAACCCCACAAACACCTGTTCCTGGTGAATACAGTCTGGGGTGGAAGTCAACAGGGTGGGTAATCTGGGGCTTAACCCTGGAGCTTAACCCTCCAGTCCCTTGCTTCTGAACCCTCGATTACTTACTTCCATAAGCCACATCATTAAGTGACATTTTCTGTAAAATATGATTTATGGCTATTTGTTAAATAGGGAATAAATTACCAGAAAAATTTTCTTATTCTATAAAATGGATTAAATGTTTATCAGAAACATTGTAATTAAGAATACGGGTGGCTATGATGGTGACCATTTTTAGTCTTAGTAGGAGTCTCCCATGCCATAGTTAGCACTGAACAAAGATTTTTTATTTCATACTGCTCAATGTATTATTTGTACTCTATTTATTGATTATATTTGTTTACAGTTTTGAATATTTGTATAATCAATTCTGTATTAATCATGTTGTTGTTATTGTGACAAAATAACTATTCCAAACACAACATTCCATTAGGAATTATTTCTTTACTGTGATTCATTAAGTAGCCATGTGCATGACAACACCTACATGTATACTGCATACTCCCTTTAGCCAAATAACACATCGTAATGGATGCACAGTATTGTCTTTAAATGGAAAAGCCAATAAATTGTCTGCTTGTTGCCAACTTTCCTGCTATTTTTGGGCAATCAAACAGTGAATCTATATCATGATGTATCAATGACACTTTGATTAAATATAAAATGTTTATATGCTCCCATACAAGGGGGAGGGTTTGTCCCCAGAGTAGCTCAGATCACCCTGGAAAATGTTTCTCACCGCATAGATGAGGGTTGGAATGTAGACAGAAGGAGTACCCGGGGAAATTAGATAACCTATACTATATGGTAACATATGGCAATGCACTGCTTTTCCCATGTCTTGGGAGTTTAGCATTGCGATGGGCCACAGGGACAGGGTTTAGATGTTTTCTTTACAAATTATCTGCTTCCTGAAGGCTTCACAACCACTGTAGAGAGACAAACATTGCAAATGCCACAGAGCCTGTAGTGATGTCTGGAGATGCTTCATTCTCAGTCATAACGTTTTAACAGTGAGACATTGTGGTTATATGCATGGTTATATTACTTCAGGAAGCCAGTGTCACAGTCAAAGTGTAGAAGCAAAATTCAACTTCCTTCCATCCTGGTTATTTTTTTCTCTCAGCTGTACAGTTGAACGCCTGGCTCGCTGTCGCTAGAGGGGTTAACCTGTGATACAATGATGCTGTATCCACAGGGAGTACAAATTCCTATCCACTGGTACAGCAAAAACTGGGTTTATGCACTGGCTAACAATGGCGTGGGAACGTTTGGTTCATTCAAGTAGTCTATGTTAGTGTCTACGGTGCATTCCCTTGAAATAAGCCAATGGAGATGTCTGCAGTGTTTCCGTCATGGGATCAGAGATTACTCATGGAGACCATGAGCAATGAGTCAGGCAGTGTGGTTAGGCGCCTTCAAGATCAATGTCTGAGTCCATGTGTCAACAGAATGTCAGTCAGTAGTTACACCAGTCTTGGCAGCATTAAAGCTAACTTCTCAACTAATCACTTGCAGTCACATGCTGTGGTTCAGTATTCCCCAGTAATCCCACACAGGACTGGGTCAATCCCGGAGGCTATGGAAGTGCTGAAAGAGAGAATGATTTCTGAACTGGCAGCGGGCCCACTGGAACCCCAGATCTCCTTGGGGCATAAGATAAAACACCCTTAACAGCTACACTGGCAGCCAGATTAACTAGGTCCTATCTGATGGCAAATCCAGCAGCTTCACCATTCTTAAATGCCTTGTTACATATAGTGTCATTTCTTGTCAACAGCCAAGACAATTTCTACAGACAAGTGCTGGGCAAACTCACTTTAGGCTGTCCCACAAGTTATCAACAGGTGGGTGTTATTTTTTAACCCTGGCAAAAAACCATAACTGAGCATCACGTACAAAAATGTAGACACCTCCAATTCTAAGTATCTCCTGTACATGATCAGAACAAAAGGTCCATTGTTGAATTACACAAAGTAACTTGTATTATCTCCATTCCTCGTCCCATTGGGGTAACAATGGTGTTTGCATAAAAACACACACAAAAGCAATAATGAAAGCTCAGAATACAACAAGAAAACAACAGACAAAACCAATAAAAACCATCTACTATTATCAGTCCAACAATTGCATCTCATCTTGTAATTTTTCTGCTGCTGCAACAGCTGCTATTAGCATTACTAATAGGCGTCTAAGCTAGGGGTGCCTTTGTGATGTCTACAGTATGCAGTTACTCCACACACAAGAGGGGATCTGGTGAAGAGACAGGCCATTGTATGGCCTGACATGCCTGAGGACAGTGCTTTCATCCTGCTCTTCTGAGGCCAATAAAACAGCCTAATGTTCCTTGGTGTTCCCATTCACTGCAACTTCTGATAGAAGTTTGAACCTGACTCAACTAGAATCCATGTCCACACTGGGATCTTGTGTGTGTAGTCATCCACTTGGAATAGCATGTACCGCCAGGCTCTTGTCATCTTGTTACTTCCAACTATTTGGCTGCACACAAACAGGTATGACAAGGCGTAATATGGCGGTTACAAGATCTTCTTACAATGTCTCATTGTTTAGCCCAGCTTTTCCAAATATCATGCCACAGTGACTAACTATAATGTTGGCACTGAATACATGCTACTTGCTACATTACTCATCAAGTATTCACATTAAAAGTATTTTATTTGTGCACTCACTACAGTGTCTACAGTGGATGCAACAAATGCTACTCATTCACAAAATCAGTATTTTCAACAATTTGGTGACATATTCAACTTGTCAACACTACTTCCACTCCAATTGCTGACTAGGGTTCGTATGTCAACAGCAATTCATTGACATATAAATTTTACCTGCTGTCATTGTCAAGACATTCCATTTTTATACCAATATGTTATACTTAATCAGTCATCATCAAAAATGAGATGCGTTAAAGAATGGTTTATCCTGCCATTAATTTAATATCATTAGGAAGTAGATAAATCATGTCTTACAATAGTGTGCTCATCGCCTCTCTACATGGTCCTGCCTGCATCAGTGAACTTATGGGAAAGGGGTAAAACTTCCCACCCCACCCTGGTGTATGCAGACAAAACATGAGGGTGAAAATGGGGTCATTATGGTGGCATGATTACAGCCAACCAGCCAAGTTATTACAGCCCAGGGGTGGCTTGCTGTTTACTGGACAACTGGAAACCCTGAGGGTAACTAGGCAAAGTGATTAGTGACAAATAAAAGAGCAGCTAGTTCTGGGGGCAATGAAGGAGGGGTTGGTGGTAACAGAGGCCCCTCTCTTGTCTGTGGTCACTGCCTCTGAACTAGAAACAATACAGTTTGTTGCATGGCTCCTTTATAGTTCATAACTGTATGTGGATGTATGTGTGTTCCCAGTCATATGGGTTCCTATAGTTAGAATATTTTTAGTTTTACTCTTGGCAAATTACAAATAATGCTGAAGGTGCGGGCAATGGCCTAACCCTCAACTACCAGAGTAATCACTTTTTAGGGAGTGCACGCCACAAAACTAGCCACACTGCATGGTGCGCCCATTCATGACAATTTGTATGCCATGTTTTAATACTTGTGCTTGTGAAAGGCCATATTCCAAATTTACATTTTCAAAAATATCCCCCTCTACCTTAAGTATTGGGTGTACATGTGACACCGACATGTTACATTGAATTCACATCCTGGATGAACCTATGCAGGAACCAATATGAAAGTTACCCAAAACTCCAACTTGAAAGTGACTGGTTAAACATCTAGGCTACAGTTTCAATTCCTTTGGAAACTGTCAAACAAACTGTAGTTTCTCTGATGGCTAATTCTCTGTTTATGGAGTGTCACTAATATGAAATGACACATGACTCAACGCCAGAAGGAAACAAACAAAGTCTTGTTCTGTTCACTCATGGATGATGAATTTTGACATATTTCGGAATCTAACAATAAACATGCCACCTTTGAACAGATTTTACTCTTAATACTGAGGAAGGAATTTTTACTTGGCATGATAGAATATTCCTGCAGAATGTTTAAATAAAATCTGTCTGTCTCAGCACGGAACAGTTTCACTGTAAGCATGGGAAGCTAGACAGCTGGGAATTGTGCCAGCTTTTCATTCAGTAATGCCCCGAAAATATCCACCACCAGCAGCACTACAAGACGTAAGAGAAACCAGTGTAGCTGAAGGCAGCGGAACCTGGTTAGGAGAGTTGTCAGCCAGACAGACAGGTATCTCAACCAGGCAGAAAGGTAAGACAAGACAATTTGGGCCCGTCTGAGAATCTCTGATAAACAGTCATCTCCCCAGGCTAGAACAGACAAGACATGTTCTCTCTAAGAACCCGCTAGATCTATATCACATGCGAACTCCTCACACTTTATGGCAAATGTTCAAAAATATCTACATATTACATGAGTGGACATGAATGCTATGAAGGTTGTCAATGGCAACATCCCCATTCATGCCTGTTTAATGTGGTCATGAGTCTCATGACAAACATTTTCTCATGATATTCTGGCAGCGAAACCCATTGCTTGATACATCTGGAGATTACTTGATAAACTCATTGAAATGTGGTTTGACTGGATCCAAATAACAGTGGAATATGGTCTTCTATTATATTAAGCAATTAGATCTATATAACAAATATGTAACATTATTTGTTAGATTTACATGTACTTAAGGCAGTTTTCTGCATGGCGATATACATGAACTATGGTGTGAAGAGGGTAAGTAAGTAAGTAAGTAAGTAAGTAAGTAAGTAAGGCAACTCTGCCCAAATTGTAGGCAGATTTGGGGCAAATTGTACAATCTGTTTTCACAAGTAGTTGACTACATGGTATTGAACTATATAAATAATTCTCAGTAAACATTACATAAACATATTTTTTTAATTATAAAATATGTTATCAACTGGTTATGGTGGACTATAATGATGTACATAATTATGTAATAAACTTGAATTGAATATAATCTACACTATCCAGTCTGAGCACAATCTGAGCAAGACTGAACAAAAAGGTCCTATATCAACATTAGCTAGTACAGGTAATACCATTTCTTTCATAAAAGCAACTGAGACATAAAACAGACAAAACATCTACAACAAAATGTTAACAGTGAACTTTTATTGTAAAAAGAGTAGTATTTCTTAGAAATGTCAGACTGTGTATGTTACACAATATATCTTCTTACTATTCACACTTGTAGTGTTTGTGTCATCCCCTTCATAGCACTCAATTAAACATTTACAGAAGCCAGTGGTAAACTGCTAGTGCATAAACAGGACGAAAGGTTTAGTTCCGGTGAAAAAAAACACCCTGGGAAACTGAACAGACTGGTGTGAAATTCCTGCTGCGAGGCGAACGTTGGACTAAGCTGGATTACACATGACACCTCCAGGAGCACACGACTACACCTCAAAGGTGGCAGCACTGGTGATTTCTTCGTATGTTCACATTTTCTCTACCATCTCAGTGGTGACAAAACAAATAGAATCCCCCTCCGTGGGAAATGGATGATTCAAATATTTGATCAACAGTAAACAGTGAGGTTAGGTGAGTGTTGTAGCGGCTGTGGTGTCACTAAACAGTATGACTGCTGTGATGTCACTAAACATTTGGCAAGCTGATTGCCAGAACCACCATAAGTGTCTGTATATTTCACATGAAAATATGATGGAAGTCATTGACCTCAAGAAATGGATGATTATGTCTCTGCGTCTTTCTGTCTGTCTGGGTACCATGTTCCATTATTGGTCTCCATTAATTTTTGTCAGCCGCTTTACCCATCTATCATTTATTTGCCTTGCTGATTACCACCATAATATAAGGAGACCATTTCTTTCAAATGATGTCTGCAATTTTTGGATCTGACTTCTGATCAAAACATGTCAAGTTCTGCCCTGTTTGGTGAATCCAAGCATTCACTTTCCATGCCAAGTGGTGCACTGTAGCTATTATTTATTCCACGCATTTTGGGTGTGGACATGTTTCAGTCTTTAAATGATGACATCTGGTAAACACAAAATGCCATGCTCCAACTTGCTCCTGGTCAGTGACTTTCAGTCTGCTCTCTGCACCAATTCTGAGGAACCAGCTTGAAGAACTGATCATGTGGTTATCCTCTACAGCTAGCGGTGGGGCACAGGCACACCAGGGCTTGGCTGGGAATTTTTTTTGGTGGTTTGAAGTGAAATCATCTTTTGTGGCTAATCTGTTACCGGAAGCATCAAGCTAAAACAACCCACATGCAAGCTTTGATGTCAAAATCAACCACAGGATGAATTCTTCAGGCAGCATTTTTATGAACATTTCGTTAGTTCAGTCATTTTCATTTCCAAGCTTCACACTATCATTTAATACCATGATTAACTCATTATTGAAAAGTTTGTATATGATTTAAATTATCTCCACTGCAGCCATGTTGTAATGACTCCAGCCATGTTGTAATGACTTCAGTCATGTTGTAATTATATATATATATATATATATATATATATATATATATATATATATATATATATATTATATAAATAAGTGCTGATTTTGATCACCTAAAACTGTCCTTGCACAAGATAATATAATCTGCATAAGATAATATAATTATCCACTTTTAATTTTACAGTGTATCATGGTAACTTCCAATAAAATATATATTATTATTATACATAGTTGTGTAGTTCTAATAGACATTTCAACCCCTCCCTGTGTGCACTGGGACAGATGGTGCAAGTGCAACCCAGCAGAGCCTCAGGGACAGACTCGTTACAGGTGAGCATTGGAGACTGAGAGCAGGTGAGATGGGGAAGGCTCAGGAAGGAATGGCAGGAATCTGAGGGAGGCCGGGCTGGCACGGACTGGTACTGGTTGGTGAAAATAAATTCCTGGTGGCTTCCTCACAGCTGGCCGCATGACTAGAGACTTCCTTGGTGGGCCACCACTCCTGCTTTGTTTCATATCTCATGCTGCATTAATATACTTGTAACAGAACCAAAGCCACATGGCCAGGCACTAGGATCATTCATAAACCAGATCATTAACTGTTACTTTCAGATATTCATTAATAACTTACTATATTCAGCGGTGTCGGTTTTTGTAATATTTATGGCCATCTCCCAAATAGTATGGCCTCTATCAGTCAGTCTTGATGGCATGGTTTATTTTATATAAGGTTCCATTAATTACTGGTAGACACACATATAGGGAATCAATTACTGTATCACAATTTATTGTAGTGTTGTGTGTACAAAGTCATCTACCTATCATGCACAGCATCATCTTCTACCTATCATGCACAGAGTCATCTTCTATCATGTACAGGGTCATCTTCTACCTATCATGTACAGAGTCATCTTCTATCTATCATGCACAGAGTCATCTTCTATCTATCATGCACAGAGTCATCTTCTATTATGTACAGAGTCATATTCTACCTATCATGTACAGAGTCATCTTCTACCTATCATGTACAGAGTCATCTTCTATTATGTACAGGGTCATCTTCTATTATGTACATGGTCATCTTCTACCTATCATGTACATGGTCATCTTCTATCATGTACAGAGTCATCTTCTATTATGTACAGAGTCATCTTCTACCTATCATGCACAGAGTCATCTTCTATCATGTACAGGGTTGTCTTCTACCTATCATGTACAGAGTCTTCTACCTATCATGTACAGAGTCATCTTCTGTCATGTACAGAGTCATCTTCTACCTATCATGCACAGAGTCATCTTCTACCTATCATGCACAGTCATCTTCTACCTATCATGCACAGAGTCGTCTTCTACCTATCATGTACAGAGTCATATTCTACCTATCATGTACAGAGCCATATTCTACCTATCAGTTAATTAGTCATGTTTTATTATGGACAAATTCATGGTAGGTGGTTCACAAATAAAAATTAAAAGAATGATAGTGGAGGTGGGGTTGGTGGGTGGGTGGGTGTAGTCTACATATACATTATAAGTACAGTGTCTTCTGCATGTCATAAATTAGGAGTTACTCTGTAAGAGGTTGAAATAGTTTTTTTATATCTTAAATCCTGCTTTACTACTACCTATTTCTCGTAAAGTCGTGATTTATTTATCCGGCCCAGTAACTGTATTTAATTTTATCTCACCATATTCATTTACGCTGGAAGCATTTATTATACATTTAAAACTTTTCCATCAAAGAAGACGATGGGGAAACTCGCTGAAAACCAGTGCAAATCAGTAAATAAACACTTTATTGTTGTTTTTATGACTCACTCACCATTGATCATAAATGTCTTCTGCATGCGGTGGTGCGCACGTGCCCGGATGTGAGAGATGACGACGTAGACAAGGATGAGAACGCAGAGGACGGAAAGAATCCCAATGAGGACAAGGCACAGCTTCTTCCACTGTTCCTCCCCTTGTTGGATGGCGGGAGACGGAGCAGCTGGAAGGAGAATGTGGCATTATATATACATACATTCATTCATGAGCACACAGGCATGTTAACTTAGGTTGCATGTTTACATGCACAGCAGTGAATAACAATGGCTGTGATGAAACCACAAATTGGGACTGGCTGTGTAGGTATTTGTTCAGTAGCGTTATTAAAAAAAAATATGTGCAGATCTGATTTTTACATTATTAATTAGCAAGTTTCTAAATAACAAATTGTTTATAAATATACAGCCTTGATTAGAACGATCACCTTTCATAACATCTGATCCAATAACCTACACTAAAATAACAGTTTAAAAATACAAAAATATCTGTAATAATGCCTGTGTGAAATGTGTGAGATTTAGCTGGCAGGCTTCACAGGCACCAGAAGTGGTGTTGAGATAAACCACTGTTGGCCTATCTGATATAGGGTCACACACACACACACACACTGGGTGGCAAGAAACATGGGAGCTGTATTACAAACATCACCCAGTGGCTGATCTCTTCCTCTGTCTCCAACAGCTGTTCATGTCAAGAATGTGGTGTAGCCCACAATTACTGCCATATGCCACAATCAACTGTGCCAAAGTGCATGACCAACATGAAACGTATTCTCAGAAGAACAAAACTGCATCTGACAAAAAGTTGATAATTTATCACATCCCTGGAGTGACCAATGTCATCATTATAAAAACTCACTTCTACAGTTATTATAGCTCTGTGAATATGTTTGATTATTATAGCGACCAGACACAAATCTGCACACTAACTACATAATTAAGTGATATTTCAATGCCAGACTCCAGGAGGGAAAGATAAACTATATAGTTAAAAGTGTTTGTGAGCAGGACACAGCAGATAAAGAAAGAGGTGCTGACAATGATGAATGGTCTTCAGGTATGTCGATGATGGAATGTGAAATATGAAACCCTAGAGAGGGGAAGCCTGCTCCTTGCTGGCAATTACCCTCAACCCGTGGTTTTAGATAACTATATTAGATAACTTGTCTACAGTCATAGAAAAAATTGTTTTTAATAAAAGAACACACTATTTCATTGTGTAAGTACTCTAAGCGTGAATGCACAAAAGTGCAAATTATGTGAATGGCTGTGCATCTCTTTGTTGGTCCTGGACATGTAAGGACTTGCTTAGAATGCAAACAGTCTGTGTTTAAGCTGGCACTCAACACAAGTGTACATGTTTAGACAAGTGGCCACTTATCAGTAACCTAAGTAGACATGACATCAGCACCAAACTTAGCCAACAGGCCAGGGGCAGAAGTAAGTAATTTATCTTCATTTTCCTTTTATCTATCAACATTTTACTAATTAATAATAATAATATGAAAACCTTTTGGGACCTAAATCCGCAGCTCAGGTGTGCTTCATAACAAAAAGGTTTGGCAATCTCAAAATCAGTACACAATGTAATAATAGTCAACAGATGGACAGATACACTGGGAAGACAAGGAGGGAAGGCACGGTTAAAATTAAACAAGTTGAAAGGTTTTGATATGTGAACTGAAATCCATATTTATGTATTGTATGTTTTAATGTGTACACCTGTCGGCTTTCACGCCTAACAGGAGACTACTTGCAGTTTTACACAGATAATCTTCCCAGGGTGTAAGTTTACAGCCATCATAACACAGTGTAAGTTTACAGCCATCATAACACAAAGACTAATTGTTGGTGCATCAAACAAAGCAGATGGAAAAAGAATGTAAACTAGCAGTGAAACAGGAGGTTTTTTTACAGCAGGCACTAAGAAACACCCACTGTTAGATATCCATTTCAAAGCCATGATTTCCAGCGTCCCTACCTAACAAAGCGCGGCATAAAGTGTGGATTTAACAAGACAGGTGAGTCGTTCCGCATGGCCGCACACAGCTGTGTAGAAACATACACCTGGAGATGACATCAGCAGTAATGTGGGGATACCCCATGGTGAATGATGGGCTGGATGGCAGGCGTGGTGTGTTTGTAAACATCCTGTCTTTGTGCACTTCCCACACCAGGTGCAGAAACACACATATCCTTCATACAGTGGAAACAGGAAAATGCACCAATGCAACACGACCACGTTTCCTGCCTTTTGCAGAACTCAAGTTGTGGATGCATTCAGAATCAACACAGTGGTCCTTTCACAGTTGTCATGCCATTTCCTCATTTTCATGACAAACAAATCTTTACAAGCAAATAGAAGCCTACTAATTTTATGAAAATCATTTCTATGCCCGTTGTTATTATGAACAGAGCAACTTGGAGACTACACAATTTGCTTATAGCAATTGGCACAGTTTTATCAGCAGATCAGCATTCTTAGTGAGCCAACCAAGAACTTACAAGATATGGGCAAGTAACACAACTAAGATATTTTACCCCAGGAACTAACAAACCCCTGGGGCAGTTTCATTGTGACATGGCTTAACTGCAAGAATGCAGAAATTACAAAGTGTCTTGGTAGACACTGTATTTGCGCCATGATAGATGATGATATGATGTAGTTCAAATGTAGCGATGTGAAGTACAAGTGGACAGCCCATGGAAGTGTTAAACAAGATGAAAGTAAAACTACTGCTTAATGCAAAAAGGATACTCTGTCAATGAATACACAAAGACAAAACTAGCAATAATGAAAACTAATCAAACATTAAATACTGACATAATACTCAACACTCGATGCAGATACATTTGTACAGACTATTTTCTGACATCATTGTTTTCCATTAAATTTTCCATTAACAGACTACTGTATTCGGAGTTGCAGACATCAATTAAGTTTAGAAACTTAAGATTATAACTGTTCATGGTCTCTGTATCTGCCACAAAGGATGTGTTCTTAATATCAGAAACATTCGCATCACTCAGAAAACATTTGGTCAACTACACTGCAATATATATTGATCGTTATTATTTTCTTTTCCTGTATAATTCCTACATGAAATTTACAATTTCAACCAGTAGTCCTTTATTTATATTACTAATACATACTGTGATACATCACAGGTTCAATTACATGCAAGCCTAATATGTAACTATAAGACAATGTACTGACTGCATGAGACTACAATGCTTGCATGCAAATGTTCTTGACAAATTCACCTTTAATTTCTTAGTTAATTGGTTTGTTTGTTATCCCTGATCCCTTGTAATTACTGCCACTTGAGCTAGATGAGACTCCCAGTAACACCCAGCTAGGAAGAACAGCAATACACACCAATACACAATTGCATACTGTTAACACTACATTGGCCATTACAACTTCAAAGCTATGCAAATAGGCCCAAGCCAAACAATTAGCACTGGATATGTGCAATGAGGACTTCAAAGGCCCATATCCACAGTGGGTTATCTAACACTTCACAACTCTCCAACCCAGTGTTTCCTTTCCATCCACCTGCACACCTGAGCCCATTCAACAGCAAAACAAGCAAATTAGCTGAAATAAAAGTGCCATTGACATAAGAAAACACATAGTTAGACTACTGAATACAAGGTGATTCCAGCAGTAACTTTGAAGTTTGTTTGATAAAGATGTGATTAATCAGTGAGACTTGTCATGGTAGAGAGAGAGGCCTTTGGAACTCAATTAATCAACTACTTGTGTAATCGTCATCCAGGCTGACTGGCACCAGCAAGTCTGTAGGCACCACAGCACACAGTCACAGTCATTGCTGGAATGTCATGTGACACATTAATCAGTGATTTCACAACATCCATAGTACAAGTCTCAGATAAACATACACATGGTGCACATTGGCACAGCCCATGGTAATTAATGAACTAACCTGCAACTTCAACCATGACTTACTATAAACCAGATGCTAGGTGAGTTGGCAACTTGTACCCATATTGTAATTAAACTGAGCATGACATAGGTTACCTAGATTGAGGTTTGTGGCTTTTATGCACCCATGGCCCATAGGTGAGGAAAATCAGCAAGGTAAACAAGGGTAATATAAGTAAGTATATTGTTGCTGTGTCAAATATGAGTCAGGACAAAGAAAGTGAATAGATAGGAAACTTAAAAAAGTAATATATATCACAAATCTTCTAGACAAAATCCTTTGACTAAACCTTACAAACACATATATAGTGAGTGAGTGGCAAGTAATAACACATTTATGTGATTAATAAATTAAATAGTCTACAGATTTATATGTGAAGTATTAGCAGCATACAAATCTTGAATCATTGGACAAATACATATCAATCGTACAAGTGACTTCAGGAAATGAAGTCCATGTCAACGATTGCGCGAAGCATGTTTTCTTCCACCTGACCTGGAGGTAAAGCTCACATGTCGGGATCTCCATTTCCTCTGACCAAGCTCCATACATCAGCCTTTTATTGTGTGGGACAGATCGCAGGGCTGACAAATGAGCCAGCCCATTGGCCAGTGACATGTAACTGCGAGACAGCATTGTCACTGGGCTGGTGACACAGTGCAGTGCAGATATACACATCCTGTGAACAATGATTGCAGCTTGGCCATCGTTGCTGATGTCTCAGTGCACACAAATGTAATATGCATATAGCTGCAGTGCCAGAACACACTTGGCCTACGGCAGGGCACCAGCTATTATTTGACACAGGAAGGGCTTCACCCCGCCCCAACAAAGACCATCATCAGGGTCAGGCCCCACAAACAGTACTGTTATACTGCACAGTTACATCACAATAACTGCCCATACATGGGCATTTACTGTGGGTAATTCACATTTCCCAATAACATAAAATTAAACAAACATGTTTTAATTAAAGAAATGTTTATTTATAATATGGCTTAAATGTTGGCAAATGTTTTGAAGGAGAATTTTCTTGTATACTATTTAATAGTGTAGGAATTCCATAATGTACCTGAATATCTATACACTAGAATCACTTTCTTCATTCTTCAAAATGTACTAATATAGCTGATACAAAGGACACTTCACAAACATCCTGCAATAGCAAGATCTCTTTGTCATTCAAAACAAATCTTGTAACATACTTCTAATAATTGTTGTAACATTTTCTATTAATTGTTTTTCTCTGTTAACTGTTAAAAAATAAAATACAAATAAACGCTTAACTGGACATATTCACATTTATAACAAAGTTAAACACATATACTGGATACACCTACCCCATGCAGACCTGACCCCATGTCTTCTCAAACAAAAACAGTTAAAGCTAACTCTGGTATACTTGAACAAGTTCAGAAGTTATCACGGATACATCACAGTTAGTGCATACAAAAAACATGACTACTATGTCCAGCAAGTGCAATAAAAGTGTTTTTTACACTAGTAGCCAAAGAAGCCAATTTTGAAACAAGTAAAACCGTTGCAAGAAGAAACAGGTTGCAGCCACCAACTTTCCCACGCTGATTATGAAGCCAGATACTTATGGGTATTAGTCAGGAGATATAATCATGTTTTATTGGTGAATGAGATGCCAGGGTCACATGAAAGAGAGAGTCTAAGTCTAGCAGACTCTGCACTGATGTCACTGTCACCATTGACTATACTGAAGGGTCAATGTCTTTCTGTCTATGTTACCAGACCAGAATGGTTCCAGACAGACTTTCACTTTTGCTGTAGAGCACCTGTTGTTGATTTCATTTGACGAAAACAAAGTCAGCAAAAGCCAAAAGCCATTTGTTTTTGCACCCTGCAGGAAGGTTTTTCAAGAACTGTTTGGCAACTTCCAACACCTGACATGTCATCCAAACACTGATACCCAATCTGTTTACCAGAGAAGAACTGGAAAATACTAAAATAGTGCTTATGTGGAAGCAGAAGTCTAATCTGACTGTAATAAGGCTGGTGGTCCACAGCATAAACAGTGTATAAAGAAATAGTTGCAGACAAGAAATACAGAATTTAGGCACATCATTGAGTATTCATTCCCCAGTGTCTACTCAACTAAAAAATGGACCCAATTATTTGAATGCATTTTTAGATCACAATTCTGTTCACTTTTTCTGAATTCAACATTAACACCGGATTTTTAAACATAAAGCACAAGTCATACATCTACAAAAAAATTCAATCACAAGTTTTTTGGAAGGACATTATTCCACATGTAGTGAAAAACTTACATACATAGCTACTCTCTCGGTACACGCTATGGTGTTTTTCACCACTGAATTTATTCCCTACAACTTTACTACCAAAATCACTCATTGGGAACAGCAGTGAACACCTGTGCTATATCTACAGGGAGACCCACCTGACAAACAGCCCCAACTGTCTGGCTCTGAATGACCACACACTTATCATAAGGGAGATTATCCACACGACAATGGCATACCCCCAGGCAATACATTTACCTCTCTGACTGGCACAAAACTTACATTGTTCAAAGTGAAATACATCTGTCAACATAATTCCCTGGAGCTGCCCGAACATAAGTGGACACTGTAAATGTAATTAATATTATTCACTTCGTAAGGGATAAATTTTTCCTGGTAATGAATATGTTAATGAGCACTATTTATACATTATGTTCATTAAAAAGATGCACAAAGTCATTTATGTGGCATTAAAAATAAATTTAATTTAAAAAATACATTGAATTTGTTAAGTTTCCTGTCACTGGCAGAGAACAACTTTTAAATAAAAACAAACATGAGATTGTTGAGATCTAGCAACACCAGCTGGACAAAACAGCTAATAGAGCACCAAAAGGTGAGGCTTGTATGCTGAACCTTGCGTTTTCTGACAGGAAGTAAGGATTGTTGACAATCAATAAAAGGATCAACATTTACTGATAAGGAAACAAGATGATTAGAATTCTGATAAAAAAATCACCATCTAAAACGGAGATATCTCTACTTGCATGCATTAAAAATAAATTACTACAATCTTCTGGGATATCTGTATGCAAAGAACTGATTCTTTAAATCAAAATTAACCAATAGTTTGCTCTTCTTGTATGATGTTTTACACTAAATTTGCATATTATGTTTAATAAGACATGTAAAAAACGGAACATTTTCACCAGAAAGCAAAATTAATTCAACATCCAACTCTACTCCCAAGCCTCCTGCCACCAGATTTACAGATGAAGGTGCTGCTATCATAACACAAATGTGTTTATCCACCCATGTTCACCAAAGTACAAGAAACAGGTGACCATCTGTATTGGTAAGTTTATCACCTGGAAGTCGACTGACATGTGCCTTCATCTACTCTCAAATAGCATGCCATGAGCATCAAACTGTTAAGCTGACAGACAGGTTACTCAGTTAGCCTGTTAGTACAAATACATGTTTACGACAAGGAAATTTGCCAAATTATCAAAAGAAAATCCATAGGGTCAATTTCTTTCTCAGAAGCTTCTCAAGTGTAGAATTACATTATTAAGTCTGCAGCTTGCCATGCCACAGGCCACGTTACACAGTGGCACTAACCTGCGTTAGAGATATAGCTACTTCAACAGCTGTGAGCACATAAATTCCTCCATAAATATCCATCATCCACAAGCTACAGTTGGGAAAGCAATAAACCTGGCTTTGTGGGATGTTGTCCAACTTCAAAGCAGCTTAGGATTAAGATGCCACACAGTGCATGCTACAGTGGTCAGGATTGCATGAAAATGTTATAAAATGGTAAATGTCACGGGGTAATTGTGTGCACTTGTTTCAGTGCATTATTGTGTAGTATGTGTAACAAATTTATCACAATTATGAGTCCTCATATATATGTGATCTATGCATAATTGCACAACGAGAATGTGCTCTGAAGGTCTTGTGGGCCAAGTTGGTAATATTTGGTACAAGGAAATCATATATTTAATATTATTGTGTTTTTTAATTGTAATATTTCCGAGCAGGAGCAAAACGAACGAATGCACATTGCGGGGTGTCACTTGTGTTAAATATATTTGTGACAATCCCTAATTTGCCTCCAACAGATTGATGACAAGTAAACATTTGCAGCCAACTTTGAGATGACGTGAACTCACCGTCATTATCTACCGATGAAACCAGCCCAGCTTTCGCCTCCTGTACGTTGCCTGCCGCTGAATCCGCAGTTTTCGTCGGTGCAACGGCGAACGAAGGCGGCATGGATCTCGATTCGTGGTGGCCCTGGTTGAAGAATTCGAACTCGTAGAAGGGGCCACACACGTTGTCCCTGTAGGCCGTACATGGCTTCCGGATGATTTGATTCAGTGGACACGACGAGCATGGCTTACACTGACCACCAGGCGAGTCCCCTGGCGTCATGTAGTGACCGGTCGGGCATGGCTGACCGGACGCGCCGAGCGCCTCACACAACATAACGACGACCACGAATAATGTCCGTCCGTACATCGTACGATGTCTGGATCCCAGCGATAGATTAAATATCGCCATGTTCTTGTGTGAAGAGAAAGCGAGAAAACGTCCGACGTTTAAGCGAGACCGGCAATGGTAGCTGATGGACTAACAACGTCAAAGTTTCCACTCACTCGAGTTGCATTGTGGTTATTAATACGTAACGCCGAATACACCGGATTTTATAACCGGGTAAGACACAGTTGACAATACGAACCGCAATCGCTGCGACGAAGAATTCACTGGAGCACGTACCATAACCATGACATGTGCATTGGCAAGTCGTGGTTCCGTCTGGGAACGTATTCAGTCCGCGTCCATTCAACTACTACACGGCCATGCCACACTTTCCCGTCCGTCGACTTTCCTACGTTGTTCTGAGACGAACGTGTGGTGAAGTATTCGCCTAACTACAGCAGACAGACAAACTGTCAGCAAAGTAACCAAAACACATGCAAACAGATCGATTAACTGCCACCTTTCGTAAAACCTTCCACCAGCAGCCGACTGCTTGGTCTGAATGCTTGTCTGGACTTGTCGTCTGATTCAGCGATAAACCGTCGCTACGCCCTCTCTAGCATGAACCAATCAGAGCGCGTCTTCCTACATAAATTAGCCATATATGGTAACCAGGTCACAGGGCATTCGCCATTAACAATCATTCATTCATAAAGCCGGGTCCTAGGCTGCGTCGACTAAACGTAAGCACACTAGACGGTGAGGTGACTTTTGGATCCTTGTTTACGCACAGCTATACAGACTGGAAATCTTGAGCACACGAATTATTCCCAAAACGCCTTCGCAGCGATCAAATGTTCGCCAACTTTAGACACAAAATTGGTTCGTAAACAAATTAGGCAACATACAATTATGGATGGGCGCAATGATCCGGTAGTGATTGAACCGGAAGTGAAGACCGGAGCTAGTTGTATACAGGGTCAGGGGCAAGTTGTTACAGAGACGTTTTACGAAAACATATCACACGTATGGAGATATCATCGACAGTAGTTGGTTGGAAGCCCACCAGCAGTACAAAAATGTTTAAGAAGACAAAGTTATCGAGATGTGGACATAAATTATGTTTAACCACCTACACCTTTTTTTTGGGTTTGCCCACATAGCACATTATCATCTCACTCTGCCAGTTTTTATGTTTCGTGAATGAAACATGTCTACTATATAGTATAAGGGGTTATGCCAAGTAGACGTTAAATTGAAATTCATGATTTGTTATCGTCCACGTGCTTATTACTACAAAAATGTGTTTGGGGCAAGTTGTTACAGTTGTATTGGGGCAAGTTGACAATTGACTGAAAGAACAACATTTATTTAACCACGACGTGTGAATGTTTTATTTCCCTTGTGAAGCCCACCGTACTTGTTTATAACCAGTACTGTAAATGCTAGCAGCGTCAAACAAAAATATAAAATACCTCAGAAGGGCCGGTTACACACAGATGAAAAATTGCTGGACTCTCGATAAGCCAACGGCTTCCTTGTCCACTTGTCATCTGGGTGTTTTGCCTTGGGTGACAATCTAGTTAGATTGTGTATTTTTTTTATGGCACAGCCCTATTTGAGCAATTAATCAATATTGTACGATTAATTGACATGTGGATGTTCGTGCGTATGAATGCGAACGTGCGTGTATCATTCAGTCAAGTCATTGCATATTTATTGCCATTCATTATTTCATACTCCATTTAATAATTCATATTCCATTCACAATTGTTCGTTATGCAAGGATGCGCGGAATGAGTCCCCTTTGGTAACTAAACATGAAAAGCTTAATATGTGAAGCTGTGAACACCTACATTGTTATATACACTGTGTATAAGATGTATACGTGTGTATGATCCAATTAATGTATTAACAATAACATGTACGAGTGACACTTGCTTTGCGATCCACGTGTTCTTTGCTGTAACAACGTGCCCCGTGCGATGTAACAACTTGCCCCGCTAACGGGGCTAGTTGTTACAGTCGACCGCGCCTGGGAAATTTCACACGTCTACCTAATTACAACATGGAATGTCGATAGTATGGTACATTCTATTAAAACGAATAATACATTTAATGTACAATGGCAGAAATACTGCATCTAACATGAACATTGTAACAACTGACCCAAGTCTCCTAACGCAATACTCAAGTTTTAGTAGGCTCCTATTGCGAAGCGATTGCAATATTGCTTTTGC